>CABHPH010125240.1:0-13894 GCA_902168325.1 Peromyscus nudipes
AGAGCAGTTAACATCTGTAACTCTAGCCCCAACGGATCCAGAAGATTCTGTCCTCATGGGCACCTGCACATTCATTTGCGCATACACTCAGACTGACATGCAGATGCACGCAGACCTGTACATTTAAAGACAGAAAAAATTTCAGGTTTTCCCTTGGTGTAGCCTAGAAAAGGTTCACTAACAAGGTAAGGATAGTTCATAAAGCAAAACAGACTGAAGGGTGTGGCCAGAAAAAAGCTGATGAGCTTTTTTAAAAAATTGTGTATGGGTGTTTTGCTTATATGTATGTACCACATGCATATAGTGCCCCCAGAAGTCAGAAGACAGCATCAGATTCCATCAGTTGTAGCCACCATATGGGTGCTGGATCAAACCAGTGTTCTTCACAGCTAAGCCACCTCTCCATCCCCAGCTAACCAGCATTTTAGAGGAAAAGCTTAATATCAATAATAAGCATGTATTAAAGCTATCAGGTACACACCTACAGGTAAATAAATTTAAAGAACTAAAGACAGATTTTCCTCTAGATGAAAAAAGGAAAAGTAATGATATTACAGAGGTGAGAAATTAAGACAATTTTGGCTGAGATTGGTAATCTGGCCACAAGACTTAATATGAAGCATAAATTAGACCTATTACTGTCAGGCATGGCAGCACATGATGTGATCCCAGCACAAAGGGCAGGAGCAGAGGGCAATCTCTGGGCTACAGTAATTATAAGCCAACCTGAACTATGGAGCAAGACCTTTCCCCACCCCCAAGAAAGATTTGTTTACATATAATTAGTGCAAAAGTCCACTAAGATCAGTGAGAAAAGCGTAGTTGTAATTGTGTGACTGCCTGAGAACTTGGAAGAACTTTAGTTGCCAACATACATCGTTGAAGTGGCAGTAACTGCAAGCAGTAACTGCAAGGATTGTGTCTCTGTCTTAGAATGCGGTCCAAGGTTACAGTCTGTATTTTCAAAGGAGTCATTGTTGTAAAGTTTAGAGGCAACTGATTGGGACAGTGCATACATGTTGGCCATTATGCCATGAAAACACATCAAGAAAAAGGACAGGCTCTTTGACCAAGTGTTTTAATACAACTAGTTAAAATGAAAGCAGAGAGAGACTAGCTTGGTTGTTGAGAGATGACCCAAGTTCAGTTCCCAGCACCCACATCGGGTGGCTCACAACTGCCTATAACTGTAGATCCAGGGGATCAGACCCCCTCTTCTGAACTCTTAGGACACCAGCAGTAACATGTGCACATTCGTTCAAACAGATAAATCTTCCTTTCTTTTAAATGAAAGCAAGAAAAGCTACTAACATTTCTTTCTATTTTCCAGGGTAGATTCAATTGCACATAAAAAGAACTTAATTCTAAAATCATACCAGAGTGTAAATATCATTGAATTGCTTCATTATCACAACTGTGACTCTCCATCACCAATGAAAGCTGAAATTTTGAAATGCTTACTAAACCTGCAAATTCAACATATCAATGCCAGGTTTGCTGTCTTCCTAACAGGTAAATTTAATCTTGAGTTCTAATCTTCATTACTCAGTTAATGCTATAACAGGACAGCTCTAGAAATATTCTTAAGTAGTTATTGAATGCCTTAGATGTATGTGGTATTACCCATAGCCAGAAGTGCAGCATGTGTTTTGACAAATACCCTTAAGTCCAGAGGATGCTTGCCAAGGAGTGCTAAGTTTCTCTCGTTAATAGTCTTCTGTTTGTTATTATCGGGTCCTCCGAGTACATTTTTCTACTTTTTCATTTTCTGTGAGCCTTAGCTGGTTTACTTACACTGGTTTACTGAAACCAGTACAGTTGTCCATTATATATATCCCTTCCCTCCCCCACGCTGCTGCCATTTGTCTTAGTTTTTCTTATTCTAATGAATTCTGCTACCTCGAAAAAATGGGTATACTAGCTTTTGTCACAATTTTTCTTCTTTACAGACAAGCCCAAAGTGTCTACAGAAGTCCTTGAAAATAATGGAATCCTTGTTGCAGATATAAACTACTTCACTGAAAATATACAAAAGATAGCAGCTCCATTTAAGAGTAGCTACTGGTAAGAAGTTTTTGTAAAACTAGTGTAAGCTGGAATTACTGGCAGCAAACAGTGCCACTGAGGGAAAGAAAGCTGTTCAAAACTGTACTTTAAATTCAAATGGGATACACTGTAAAGTTTTTGTTTGTTGTTTTTTTTAACCAATGAATAGAATTCCCATCAGCTTCTGTGATTACCACAAATGAGATTAACCAACCTGTTCCAACATGGATAGGCTTTTCCCCACTAGGTAGTTATCCCAGTTACAAGTATTTCTTATTTTTTGTGTTCCTACAGGTGATTGGAGTTGAGACTAGACATGGAAGATAACAACAATAAATAAATTAGTATTTTCCTGAGTCTGAAAAACTTCAAATACATACAAACAATCCTCATCTGAAAAATCCATGTTTCATTTTTCATGCTTTGCTAGAATGTCTCATTTCATCATGGACCATAGTTGCCATTAGCTTTGAGTTACAATGGTTGAATACTGCTGTAAATTATTTTCATTCTAAACATCATGCCTTCAAAACTATTGAGCTTGATATTAAAATTGAGACCTTCACATGTTTTACGTAGCTAAAGTAAAGTCTATTTTAACAAATAGCTGTTTTTGTGTGTGGTCAGAGGCTTATCAAGTGCATGTTTCAGATGTTTTACCACATTGTAAAAAGTATAGTCTGTAATGGTTTTGTTTGCTGTTGCATAAAAAACACTACAAAGAGAAAAAGCATTTTTTTTTTCATAAACGACAAATTTATACACTTTTCCACTTACTGGTTTTTTTTTTTAATGCTGCACTACAAAAATCAATCTGATGAAATTATTTATGATATTAGAACTTTCTTAAGTCTTTAAAATACACACAAGAGAAAAACCATTTGTATACTATCTATTTGGAACAAAGGCTTTTTATACCTAGTTTTGGGTTGGGTTGGTTTTGTTTTGTTTTTTTTAAATAAAGGTAATTAAAATGCAGTTGTTTGTGCTGTGATTCAATGTGCGTGCAAGGCCACTGACCAGAATGCCTAAGAAGAATTCTACTACAATGAGCCCATATTAAGAATAAAATGGCTTCCATCCAAATCTATCAGGTAATACTAATGCCCTTAGCTCACCAGAAGGTAAAGTAAGCAGAACACAGACAATATGCAGGACAGTGGTTTCCAGAGTTTGGCTTTATTTTGCAGTACAGAAATCATTTGGAGCCGTTTTGAGACAGACATCATTGAAATCAAGGCTCTGTCAAATCAATACTGCATTGCAGCTTGGTCCATTGAAGAAGCCATACCTGGGATAAAAGGTGCTTCTATGTTTTCCCTACTTACCATAAGGTTCCTTTCTCCTTCTCAGCAATTGTAGTAGGTTAAAATACCACATACTGGCTTCCCTCCAAACAACTTCCTAAGTCTGAAGTTTGGTTAGAAGTTTATACCCACATGAACAAAATATGTGGGTCTACTGTTTGGGCCCTGCTTTAATACTTCACATAGCAAAAGCGAGAAAACTTTCTATGTTTTCCAAAACCAAAGAATATTCAATTTAGACTCCCAATATCAGGATGGCACAAATTGTATAGATCCAGCTCTTGAGCAGAGGCACCCAATCGCAAAGGCTACACTGATTAAAAGATACAAGTACTGTATCAAGTTCTCTATCAATATTTGTTTAGAACAGCTCCTTCACTAAAAAAAATCCAGTCTGGTTAAACTGAACAGAACCAACCAATTCTGACTAGCCATTCCTTGAAAACAAGTTAATACATGATATTAGAAAAGTGAAGGGAAGGAGTATTCACTGGTATAGCACTCTTCAATCTCCATTTTGATCATAAAAGCAGGGCTTGCTTACAATATTGATTTCATACAAGACACATTATTTGCCAAATTTTGTTTGTCCTAATTACATTATATGTACTGCTGTTAGTCTTCTCCATAAATGTCATTCTTCTTGCGCTTCATTTCTTCAAAGTCAAACTCAGATCCTGTCATTCTCTTATAGATATCTTTAATGTCATCACAGGTTGTCTCAAAGTGAGTGGTAGCATCATAGGCACGGGAAATAAAGATCTGGAATTAAGAATTATAGAGACTTCAAACTACTTAGGGATGCTCCCCAATAAAGACTGGAAATGACTTTTTTGATCATCACACTCACCTGGCTCTCTGTTCCCAAATCTTTCGGTACAAAGAGGTCACTGATGCTGACAAATCTAAATGGGAAGAAACAAACCAACATTACTGCTTTGCCTTAAAGCATAAGACTGACAGGACAAGGCATTCTAAGGATTCACAGCAACCAATGGCTGCCCTGTCTTGTTCTCAGAATTACCTAACCATGCAGCAGACACCAACACCTCAGTTTTAGTTGACATGAATGAGCACAATACTCACTTCTGTTCAATTGGTTCCAAGAGTTCCAAAGCTGGTCTTATTTCTTTCTCCGGTTCCTTGGTCTCCACAGTTGTACTTACAATGGCAATGTATTTGCCCTGTGCTGCCACATTGTGTGCAAAGGAGATCATGCAAACATAGATATCTAAAAGCAAATAACATACGCCTTGGCATTAACATACACCTTGGCATTTGTGAACCTTGGGCACAAATGCATTCAAGTATCATGGTTTCATTGCATTATAAATTAAAATTACTTGGAACAGGCAATGCTGTCTAAACTTGTTATTTGTGGAGGTAAACTGAGTAAGTCTTAGTGAGTTACAAATGTTTACTAACTGAAATTTCTCTTACCCACGTTACGGTTTGTATATAAAATATCACCCTAAATAGATTCATACCCTGAAGGATTGGTCCTTTGCTGGTGGTGCTTTTGACAGATGAATCGATCAGGCAAGTGCTAATCTCATCAAACCATTGATGAGTTCAGAGCTGAATGGGCTGTTAGGAAATAGGATCTAGCAGTGGTTTTCAACCTTCCAAATGCTGTGACCCTTTAATACAGCAGTTCCTCATAATTACTATCATTATGAGGGTTTGGGTTTTGTTTGTTTTGTTTTTGGAGACAGGGTTTCTCTTTGTAACAGTCTTGGCTGTCCTGGAACTTATTTTGTAGACCAGGCTGGACTTGAACTCAGAGATCTTCCTGCCTCTGCCTCCAGAGTGCTGGGATTAAAGGCATGTGCCACCACCACCCAGCCAAAAAATGGCTCCTTCAAAACTAATTTTGCTAGTTATGAATCGTAATTAAATATCTGATATGCACGATATGTGATCCCTGTAAAAAGGCTGTTCGACCACCAAAGGGATCATGACCCATAGGTTGAGAACCACTTTAGCAGGAGGAAATAGGTCATTATGGGCATGTCTTTGAAAGGGTATGATCTTGTGCCCAAGACCCTTTCTTGCTTGCTGTCTGCTTTCCTAGTTTCCATGAGGTAAGCATATTTTGCTGCCACATACTTCCACCATCATTAGACTCTGCCTTGTCCTCAATACAACTGAGTCAGCTGACCACACTGAAAACGAGCCAAAATACATCTTTCCTCTGACAGGGTGGTTTTCCCATGGAAAAGCTCACTAAAACCTTAAGCGATTGAGGATGTATGATGACTATAAACTGCTAAACCTAGAGATAAACTCAAACTTTAGCTTTGGCTAAAGGTTTTGAATGGAGGCATAATTTATTAAGCCTCATTTCTGATTTCCTCATTTACTTATTGGAAAATTAATACTTACATTATTACCATAACTAACCACTATTCTAAATATAATTTCAAATGTAGAAACAATTTTTGGACTTTTTTAAGTTTTTCACAGGTCTAAGAATCTGCATGAGAATCACTTTTAAAAAATGTGTTTCTATCTTTCTGTTCTAGTGAAAATGCTCTGTGGTGTGGTTTCTTATGTGGAAGGGAAAAAAAATCATAATGCTGAAGACTCCTTCTGAGTGGAATGAGATGTGAGCATTCTAACCAAAATACAAAATACAGTTGAAAAGCACTGGTTATATCAAAATGGGAATTGAAATTTTAGACCAAGTCCTGACTTGAATCACAGAAATGAACACTGTTTTCTAGCACATTGCTAAAACAAATACAATCATTAAAACCACAATGACACAGAATCAACTCAAACACAGTGATGTCAGTTGAGCTAATAAATGAAAGCTGGAAGCCTGCAAGAGTTCACCCATGCAGTCTGTTCATTCTAGACATGAAGCTGGGATTCAAGGCAATGGATCCCAGGCTGCCATCATTTCAGTGTACTGCTGCTAGAAGGACCACATCTGCCTTCCTAGGTCTGCTTCCCATATCAAACTAAAGTCTCTTTATTACAGTATGGAGTCAAGCCATTCTACCCTCATTGGCTGGTCTCCAAAACGCACCTGACTTGCGGTTGACTTGGTTCTGTGGAATGATGATCTGGCAGGAATTGGCATCATTGGTGTTCTTGATAGGGTGGTTAAGGATACAGATCACTCTGATTACCTGGCCCACTTTTTCAACCCGATCTTTTACATAGCTGGGGTCGCAGATGAGCTGCTTACAGCGAGCAATCTGTAACAAAACATTAAAAGAGACATTAAAAATAAGACATGGAAACATGGCAATATGTCCCACATTCATGTATTAGAAGGTTAAGCTCTCAAAATCAACCCTAAAATGGATATTGAATCTTAAAGACTGAATTCATTAATAACTAGAACAACTGAGAAAAGAACACAGATGGAGGACTCCACTAAAAGACTACAGCAGTCAATACAGTATGGTACCCAGTACTAGCACAAAGATAAGGAACAGAAGAGAAGCCAGAAATAAACCTTCATACTTTCAAGTGATTTTGGACAAAACCAATTATGGGATAAGGAAAAATCTTAAAAACTTGTAGAGCACAGCTATAATCTCAGCACTTAGATGCAGAGGTAGGACCAAGTTTAATGCCAACCTGTTCTATATAGTTTAGGCCAGTGAGGGCTACCTGCACGAGACTCTCAAAAAAAACACAGAACAAAACCATTAGGACTGGTAAAACTGTATCTGCTAAAAAAAAAAAAAAACAAAACAAAAACTTAAAATTTACCTAAAACCATACATAAGGGATTGAGACTTGAAATTATAAAAATTATGAAAAGGTAAAATTTGTGTGTACCAGATATTAAACTTTTTTTTGTTTGTTTGTTTTTTTTTTTTTTTTTTTGAGACAGGGTTTCTCTGTGTAGTTTTGGTGCCTGTCCTGGATCTCGCTTTGTAGACCAGCCTGGCCTCGAACTCTCAAGAGATCTGCCCGGCTCTACCTCCCAAATGCTGGAATAAAAGCATGTGCCACCGCCACCCGGGTAGATACTAAACTCTTAATGCAGTTAAAAGCAAAAGGAAACATCATAATGAGAAGAAATATTTGCAAGTAATATATCTGATAAGGAACTAATATCCAAAGTATATCAAGAACTGCTAGAATTCAGCAATTTAAAAAAAGACTGGATTTAAAAAATAGGCAGTAGTGGGCATGCATTTAATCCCAGCACTCAAGAGGCAGAAGCAGGTGGATCTTTGAGATCAAGATCAAGGTCAGCTTGGTCAACAGAGCAAGTTCAGGACAGCCAGGGCTATGCAGAGACACTCTGTCTCAAAATAAATAAATAAACAGATAGATAAATAAATGGTGGGGGCGCACCTGTCTGTAAAGATTTTCATAGACATTTCTCCAAAGCTCTACAAATGGCCAAGTACCATATCACCAAGCACCAGTGATGGGAAATCAAAACCACAAGGCCCCTATTAGGATGGCTACTCCCAAAACAGAAAGTGACAACAGGATATGTGCACTCTTCATGAGAATGTAACATAAAATGGCTGATATCAAAATATGGCAATTTTTCAAAAAAAAAAAAAAAAAAAAGTAACAGAATTACTGTTTAAATACCACAAATGCAATGAATACCACAAATGTAATCAATGAATACCAGAATTACTATTTAATCCAGCAGTTCAACCTCTTGGTTAACTAAAAAACTGAAGACAGGGTCTTAAAGATAGTTACTTTGCACAGCAGTGCTCATAGAGCATCACTCAAAACAGTTATTTGGGAAAAAGTAATTTATAATTTACCATTCAGTGTTTACAGTGTTTTTTTTTTTTTTTTTTTTTGAACAGTGTATTGGGAATGAGGCTACAAGGACTAAGGTCCCAGATTCCATCCCAAGCACTACCAAAGAAACAAAAAACAAAAAAAACCTCTAAACCACCACCAACTATATTTACAGTTTTCTCTGAATCTATTGTCTTCATAACTTAGTTCATAATTACTGAACTGCAGGTAACCATTTCAACGAGCTTTGCCAATAATCAAAGTTGGGCAGTTACAAGGTATTGAGAAGTAATTCCACTCCTGGCTCTACTTGACTCAAGAGATTATTGTTAGACTGTCATGTATGTCCTAGTAGAAAGTAAATAATCAGTGTATGATACAATACTGAAAAGATGTTGTCATCTTAAGGCTTAGCTGCATGACAAATATATTACAGCCACTTCTGTTTCATACCAACACCCTGAAGCTCCCGAGAGAACAGCTGTGTGAAGACTTAAAAAAAGAAAAAACTGTAATAAGAACTTTAAACAATGAGTGAGAGAGAGGGAGGCCCCAGGATGTAATATCAGTGTCCACAAAACATTAAATATATAGCAGACAGCACATTTTAATTAACAAGAATAGTTACTTACCTCTCCTTCAGATTTTACACCAACCACTTTTCCATTTTGCACAATGATTTCTTCAATTGGTTTATTCAACATGTAGGTACCTCCATATATAGCACTTAACCTAAAAAAAAAAATTTTAACCAATTATAATTCACAATTATTTGAATTGTTAAAATCTCCCTTCTTGAATCTAAATGAATTATAGTACCAACTAATTAAAGGTAATGGACCATAAACAAACAAAAAGACACTAAAGTGTGAGGGCGAACTGTTGGGAAGAAAGGGTTTGAGAGGGGCAGAAAAGAACATAATAGGGGGTGAATAAAGAAAAAAGTGTGGCTGAGTATAGACAAAAATGAAATTATGTCAGCTATTAAAAAAATACATGGATCTGAAAACCATGTAGAGCAAAATAGAGACTTAAAAAATCACATTTTTTCTCAAATGACTTAGATGTGAATAACTATCTCATTTACAATATATAAAGTAATATATTAACAAATATACATATACACATCCATGTATGACATAAAGTAGAAGGGGGTGCTACGTGAAGATGACAGTGAGTAAAGAACAAGGGAAATTAATGGGAGACGAAAGAGTAAACTACAACATTTTCCTTTCATATGGAAAATAAAGATACAACTACACACACACAAAAGAAAACAGATGACCAAAGCCTCACTGACTCAGGGACTGGTGTAATGCCAAGGGCCTAACACCAAGAGATTGGTGCGCCAAAAGAAAAGGAAAATGGGACCACATAGCTGAATAAATAATGACCTAAAATTCTGAGTTTGGTTCTTTTAAAAGTAATCTAGATATTCAAACAGCAAGACTGTCAAAACCTGAAGAAAAGCCTGAAAGCTAGATCACTGACAGAAGAGAACAACTCAAAATACCTGAAGAAAGAACTCCTGGGATCAAGGACAGTCACTTTCTCATTCAAGCCAAAACCAGCCATGGGGAAAGCTATTTCCATTGTGCGAAATGAAAACTGGCTATAACCAATAAAGTCCTTCAAAAAGAAGGTAAAAATTTTCAAATAAAAGCCAGGCTGAGGATATAGCACAGTCATACAGGGCTCACCTATGTGCCACACACCCAGCTCCAAAACTCAATTTTATGTAATTCAGTATATTAACAGCATACAAAGAAAACCTGCACCATTAAATACTCAATGTCAACCCATTCACAAATAAAAGCTGTCCAAGCTATGACAAGAAAAGAATTTAATCTCACAAAACAATCCAAAAACCTACTTAAAAAACCCCACTACTTAACAGAAAATATTTAATATTTTTTCTAAGACTGGGAACAAGAATGTTTGTTCTAGGGGGCTGGAGAGATAGCTCAGAAGTTAAGAGCACTGGCTGCTCATCCAGAGGTCCTGAGTTCAATTCCCAGCAACCACATGGTGGCTCACAACCCTCTATAATGAGATCTGGCATCCTCTTCTGGAATGCAGTATACATGCAAGCAGAACACTGTGCAGATGATAAATAATCTTTAAAAAAAAAAAAAAAAAGAATGTTTGTTCTAGCCGGGCGGTGGTGGTGCACGCCTTTAATCCCAGGACTCAGGAGGCAGAGCCAGGCGGATCTCTATGAGTTCGAGGCCAGCCTGGGCTACCAAGTGAGTTCCAGGAAAGGTGCAAAGCTACACAGAGAAACCCTGTCTCGAAAAACCAAAAAAAAAAGAAATGTTTGTTCTTGCCAGTTCAACATTTTTCTAGTCCTAGCCAGTACAATAAAAGCAAGAGTGGAAAGGGGACACAATGCATACAGATTTTAAGGGGAAAATCTAATCTCTTTCTACTCATAGCTGACGTAGCTGTGTACATGGAAAATTCTGATGTCTATCAGAATAACTGAACTAGTAAAACTAACAGCAAGGTTAATATACAAAAATTAATTGTGCATTATATATATTAGCAGCAAACAACTTCAAAATAAAGAATTAACAAACAGCAGTATCAAGAAAAAAATACTTTGTTTTTGGGGGACAGGGTTTCTCTGTGCAGCTTTTGGAGCCTGTCCTGGACTCCCTCTGTAGACCACCAGGCTGGCCTTAAACTCACAGAGATCCACCTACATCTGCCTCCCCAGTGCTGAGATTAAAGGTGTGCACCACCACTGCCCGGCAATAAAATACTTTAAATAAATTTGAACAAAGTTATATATAAAAGTAGTGGAAACAAACTCTAAACACAGGTGTGGGTAAAAGACTCAGCATTAGTACAATGGAAATTTGTCACAAATTGATGTACAGACAATTCAGTTCCAATAAAAACTTTGCAAGCTTTTCTAGAAATCAACAGCCTGGTTCTAAGAGATGTGAAGAACCTACAATGGCCAACATAAATTGTGAAGACATAGAGTGGAAGTGTTACATCACTTGACTTCTAGGATTTAACTACAAAATTATAATAAGCAGGACAATGTGGTAAAGTCATAGGAAAAACAGCCTCTAAACTAGACCTAAACATGTGTCTAACTCATTTCACTACAAGACCACTGGGAAATTAGACACACACACACCCAGTAAATGCAGCTGGAACAACTACATACCAGGGATTAGGCTCAAACTATACCTCACTTAGGCATCAACCTTCTTTCAAGGTGAATTATAGCTGTTACATAAAAAAGCAAAACCATAAGCTTCTCTGGCCTTTAGGCTAAAGAAAGATTTCATAGTACTCAAAATGCATTCAACAGATGTAAAAATAATTTTGACATACTGGACTTTATCAAAGTGCAAAACTTGTTATAAAAGGCAAGCCACCATCAGATGTGGTGGTGCACACCTTTAATTCCAGGACTTGGGAGGCAGAGGCAGGCGGATCTCTGAGTTTGAGGCCAGGCTTGTCTACAGAGCGAATCCCAGGACAGCCAAGGCTATACTGTCTTAGAAAAAAATAAATAAATAAAAACAAAACAACAACAAAAAAAAGACAAGCCACCAACTAGAAGGAAATATTTGTAGTACATTAGATCTGACAAAAGACTGGCACCAGAATACATCAAGATGACCCACAAATCCAAAACAAAAACAATCCAGATCTTTAAAACTGTGCAAAAAACTTGGGCAATCACAGCACAAAATTACAAATAGCTCATGAAAAAGTAGTAAACATTAGTTTTCTAGATAGGCAAATTCAAGCCATAATGAAAGTGAGATGGTTCAGCTCTCTCAGCAGGGAAAACTTTTCAGGCAAGCTTGATGGCCTGAGTTTGATCCCTTGAGCCCACATGGAAGGAGAGAACAGAACCTAACAAGCTGTCCTCTGCTCCACACGATACCCACGTTTGGTTTGGTTTGTTCTGTTTTTTTCAAGATAGGGTTTCTTTGTATAGGTCTGGCTGTTCTGGATTTCACTCTGTAGACCAGGCTGGCCTCAAATTTACAGAAATCCACCTGCCTCTGCCTCCCCAGTGCTGAGATTAAAGGTGTGTACCACCACTGCCAAGCTTAAAATGATTTAAAAGATAAAATTATAATGATGTGGCATATCCCACTCACTTGGGTATTGAAACATAGGCTCAATCTCCACTGCAAGGGAAAAAAGTCTATTAAAAATAAAGATAAAACATGCCTTTAATCCCAGAATGTGATAGATAAAGGTAAGCATATCCCTAAGAGCTCAAATCCAGCCTGGTCCATGTAACAAGTTCCAGGATAGCAAGGGCTACACAGAGAGACTTTGTCTCAAAACACCAACAAACAAAACAATAAACAGAGCCAGAGAGATGGCTCAGCAGGTAAAGATACTTGCTATATCAGGCATCTGAGTTCAATCCACAGGACCCACTAAGTAGGAAAGAGCAGATGTCCATTCACAAATACACCCAATTAAGAAATATAATAAAGTGTCAATAAACAGTACCAAAAAAAATATATATCCATGAGTATGGATACATAAAACTCTCATTGCTGAGTATATAAAAATGGCACAAGTGCTCAGAAAACAAGCGGTTTATTACTTTTGAAAACATACTTTTGACATCTGCTGTGGGATGTTCTGTATGTCAAATGTGTTGCTCTGATTGGTTAATAAATAAAACACTGACTGGCCAGTAGCCAGGCAGGAAGTATAGGCGGGACTAACAGAGAAGAGAATTGAGAGAACAGGAAGGGGGAGAGAGGGAGAGAGGGAGAGAGGGAGAGAGAGGGAGAGAGGGAGACGGAGGGAGAGAGAGGGAAAGGGGGAGAGTGAGAGAGAGTGGGAGTGGGTTAATTTAAGATATAAGAACAGTTAACAAGAAGCCTGAGCCATTAGGCCAAACAGTTTAAATAATATAAGCGTCTGTGTGCTTATTTTATAAGTGGGCTGTCGGACTGCCGGGGTTTGGCGGGACCTGGAGAGAAAACTCTCTAGCTACAGACATCAGTCAGCAATACCAGATGTACAAAACTCGTATAGTAGCTTCATTTGCAATAGCCCCAAACTGGAAATCTAGACATCCCACCAAGAAGTGAGGTATAAACATTATTCTTGTAACACTGTGACTCTCAGCCCTTGTACTAACCCAGAGGAATCTCAAACACAAAAACAGAAGCCAGAGGTAGATGAGCATAGACTGTATTTTTCTATGGGGAGGGGTTACTTTGTGGGGGAAGGAAACATTTTTATATTGTTGGAATTGTGACAACAAGGTCTATAAAGTCTACACACTTTTCAAACTGCATTTCATTTTATTGAAGCTCTGTGTTTCTTTCATTGTGCATAAATTTTAATAAAAACAAAAATAACCTCAGCTGGGCAAATTTGGTACATGCCTTTAATCCTGGCACTCGGGAGGCAAAGGCAGGAGGATTTCTGAGTTTGAAGCCACCCTGGTTTACAGAGCAAGTTCCAGGATGGCCAAGGATACACAGAGAAACTGTCTCAAAAAACCAAAATAATAATAATAATAATGATAATAAAAATATAAAAAACATAAAACAAACAAATAGCATCTCATTATTCAGAGCCATTTTTCACGTTCAGTAGTAAAGATAAAGTCTAAGATCAGCAGGGCTATAGCTAGTGGGTTAAACAGGTGCTCACCTGGCAAATCCTTGTGGCAATTCTCCAAGGCCATAGAGCGGATAAAGGTACGGGCTTTTACCATATCTTGCCAAAGACTCGCTGTAAAGTTTAATTCTATTAATGGTATCATAACACGGCTGATCTAAGTAGCTGGGAAAAAA
>CABHPH010125240.1:21208-31894 GCA_902168325.1 Peromyscus nudipes
GATAAAGCTGAGAAAACTTCTGGTTTTATATCCTTTCCCCTCCTCTCCTAAATGGAATAAAACATTAAAGTTAACTGGTGTATGCCTAAGTGCCTAAAATAGTGTCTGGCATATAACTGATAATCAATTAACTATTTTTTGACTAGATAAATGGGTTTCTGAGACTCCTTTTCACCATAAAACCTCATCATTCTGATAAATACAATGAGAATTACTTACTAGATGCCAGGGCTTCTGCTTCGGTGGAAGGAACCTTGTAGATTTTCCCCCCCTTATAGACAAAGCTCCCTTCAATCACTTTGAAATCCATATAGCGAGTGACCTCTGTGTAAAGCAGCATCTTCACCAACTGACCTACAAAAGTCACATAATGCAAGCTGTCACTGAAATCTTACTACCAATAAAAATTAGCAGAAATTGCTATTAAGGGCTCCTAAATTTCCTCCTAACATTGTATAGCAACTCTTACCAAGAATCCCCCCAAAGCCACATTTTCAATGGTACAACTAGAATACACACCTCAAGCACATGTTTAAGCTTAATGCTCTAACTTGTAGGCCACTGAAGCTCATCAACTTGGCTTTGCAAAGGCCATGAAATATGTACTAGCAGTGAGAAGAGGTCTGTTTTACTGCAAGTGGATTTAGGCAACTTTGCAGTTCTTATCGGTCACAGACAATTCCAAATATTTCAATTTCTAAATCAACTTACATTTATTAGAGAATATCAACATCAGATAGAAAAAGGACTACAATTAGGAAAACCATCTGTCTATAAGCCTAAGGAAGCTCATGTGCCCAAATCAGCCAAAATTTTTGTGAAACCAAAATCATTTTAAAGCTGATTTGAAAGGATAACTACAACAGGGTAATCACATCTTTTTTTTTAAATTAGAGCTGAGGGACATAACTCAGTTGAAGAACATTTGTCTAGCATGTATGAGACCCTGTATTCAAACTCCAGAACTAAAAAAAATATTTAAGAAATAAACTATGAAGAGATACTCATGTAGCAGAGATGAAAGTACACTAAACAATTCTATTAAGAGACCCCAATATTAAGACTCGTGACTAAGAATTGAATTAGCTAGACATGGCACACCAATCCAACTCAGAAAGCTGAGGAAGAAGGATTGGTTCAGTGTCCATGCTGCCTGGGCTACACAGAAGACCATGTTTCAAAACACCACCAAAGTCCACGAGTTCATAGGATAGAAATTCAAATCAAATTGGAACCAATAAATGAGTGCCAACTGACAGGCCTCTTTGAAAAGGTACATTTTCAAACAACATAAAAGTAGGTGAATTTCAGCCAGGCGGTGGTGGCCCCCGGCTTTAATCCCAGCACTCGGGAGGCAGAGCCAGGCGGATCTCTGTGAGTTCAAGGCCAGCCTGGTCTACAGAGTGAGATCCAGGACAGGCACCAAAACTACACAGAGAAACCCTGTCTTGAAAAACCAAAAAAAAAAAAAAAAAGAAAAGAAAGAAAGAAAAACACATGCAATAGAGTTGTACAGCAAAACCCCAGACTAAAATAAAAGGCTGCTCCTGTGTCTTTAGTCGGGTGATATCTGTAGGAGTTCACTGCAAGGAGAACACAACAGAAAATATGCCAAGCACAACACTGGCCAATTCACTAATAAACGGGAAAGCTGGTAAAAAACTAATACTCATCTCACCATCTAACAGACAGATTTATGTTAAAAATCAAATTTTACCTTTCAATGACAAAACGGCAGAAACAAAAATGAGCACTATTATCAAAGGCTGATAGAGGTACCAGGAAAGGCAAAAGCCAAATGTGGCAATAAACAGAAAAAGCTTCTGAAAGAGATCCCTAATTCTCTCCTAATGGTACACAATGCTATCTGTCATCAGCTTGCACACATTTCTTCCCCCATCTTTATTGCACCCCTACACACATTAATACACAGGCTGGAAACTCCCTGTTACCTGGGAGTATACATGCATATACATATATGTATCTTGAAAATCAAAAGGTTAAGTATAATTAAATCTAAATGGTGGTTCCATCCCTAGCACTGCAAAGAAACAAACCTGGATTGTGCGATTCTCACTATGCAAATGTTGTTTCCTTTCTGCTTTGTGTGTTACCTAAATTATACAAACTTGTTGATAATTTACCCCAGAAGAATTCAATTATTTAAATTTATAAGAATAGTCAAATACAGTACCTAGTAATACAAACTATAAAACATAACTCAAAAAAGGAAAAAGAGCAGCACATTTCATGGGAAATAAATTTGTAACAAAAAATTTAGTTTTTCACTGGAGAGATGGCTCAGAGGTTAAGAGCACTGGCTGCCCTTCCAGAGGTCCTGAGTTCAATTCCCAGTAACCACATGATGGCTCACAAACATCTGTAATTTGACCTGATGACTTCTTCTGGCCTGCAGGCAGAACACTGTATACATAATAAATAAATCTTTTAAAAAAAATGTGAATGAAATAAACTATTTTATTTTAAAAAAAAATTTTTTTAAAAAGGGGGGGCTGGAAAGATGGCTCAGCGGTTAAGAGAGGACCGGGGTTCAATTCCCAGCACCCACATGGCTGCTCACAACTGTCTGTAATTCCAGTCCTAGGGTACTAAAACACCAATGTACATAAATAAGTTATTTTAAAAAAGAAAATTTTAAAAATTTAGTTTTTCCTCTTTTTATTTTTTATTTTTCCAGACAGAGCCTCACACTATGAGACCTAGTTGACCTAAAATTCATTTGCAGCACAGGCTAGCCTCAAACTATTAGCAATTCTTCAGCCTCAGCTTCCTGAGTGCTGGGATTACAGGTGTACACCACTGTACCTGGCTCATTTTCAATACCATCTTAGAAAAAATACAGATACCACAAAATTTTAAGATATTTCAGTCCTCTAAAATGCTGAAAAATTAGGTCATCTCAACAGCGTGCACACTAGAAAACCTTTAAAAACAACTATTTAAGACTCAGGTTCGCAGGCGGTGGTGGTGCATGCCTTTAGTTCCAGGACTGGGGAGGCTGAGGTAGGCAGATGTCTGTGAGTTCCAGGCCAGCCTGGCTACAAAGGGAGTTCCAGGACAGCCAGAGATGTTACACAGAGAAACCCTCTCTCGAAAAACAAAAAACAAAAAACAAAAAAAAAAAAGGAAAGACTCAGGTCCCTCTACACCATTGCCTACTCATCAAGAAGAAAGTCTCTCACAGATACTTACAATGTTATTATATTTAGAATCCTGATTTGTACTACACCACACTGGATTTGCAACAAATGTTTCTACTGTGTGAAATCTGTATAATTTCTTATAAAATTTAAATAACAAAATTTTCAATTTTAGTGCACTGTGCCACATCATGATTTTGTTTCTTTCCAGAACTATTTACTATACCCCCTTCCCTCCATTCTTAATTGACCCAGGACACTTTTAATGGAACATATTACTAAACATACTGTTGACATCAACAAATTCCCCAGGGACTCAGACCTGGGTAATATTCTCTACTTCCAAACCAGATTCCATATACTGCTATAAATTATGTTAGAATTCTTTACCATTGGCCATAAGGAACTTGGGAATTAAGTCAACATTCCAGTCTCTTCCTCTCCCCATTGATGCTGGTGGTTGTCCTGGTAATTTAAACCTTTTGTATAACTAAAAGTACAAAAAAAATATGTATCAATAATGTAACAAGATGTAATTTTCACTAAAACATTAATCATTTTTAGATTGAGGGGCTGAGGTATAACACAACTACAAGAGGTAAAGTACAAAGCATTTTATTTTTAGTCAGATAAAACTTTATCTGTTAAGACAAACTTTTATTAAGTCAGATAAGACTTGTAGGTCTCAATATATTATGTAGTTAAATACAGTATTTAATTCATGAATACTAAAGATGAACAAGCATTGCATAAGTCTTTTCCACTTACCGTAGAATCATTTAAACTCATTCCCCCTAAGTTTGCTTCTCTAGCTACACAAGTTTAAAAAAAAAGTTAAATACTTCAAATCTAGAAAAGATAATTAAAACTAGTTCTTGTTAACTTGTAGCTTTTAGGCTTCACTGAAATACAACTGATATATAAATAACTTCACACACAAATATAAATACTTTGATACGTGTGAACATAAGCACACACCAATGACTCCATCACCAAATACTAAGTACACATTCACCTCCAATGAGTGTCTCTCAGCATGATACAATATGAAGTAATCAACAATTTCCTTCAAACTAGAAGCCTGTGCTTCTCCAAAGAAAAAAGGAAGAGGAGAAAGGTGGTGAGATTTGTAGATTAAGAGAACAGAGAAGAAACACTTATCCTTAAAACTTTAGTTAATACTGGTTTTAAAAGAACAGAAGTCTACTGAAGAGCTAAATATTACTCTCTGAGTTACTGGAAATCTGAATATAGTCTTAATATTGTTCTTTTTCATACATGTAGTAGCATTATGATACTGTAGAAAATGTCATCCTTAACAGATGGAAGCTGAAATATTTATGTCAAGTGCCACAATGTCTTTTTTACTTTCAACTTCTCAAACAAGTAAGAAAGCTAGGTCTAGTGGTGCAGACCTATAAACTTGGAAGCTGAAACAGAGGGCTCTTGAGTTCAAGGTCAGCTAGGGCTATATAATAAGATCTTGTCAATTTTAAAGAAAAAGTACAGCAATAGTAACAAACAAAACCCAATCAAATGCACTGCTGGATTCAGACGGGAGGTTTTGCTATGCTCTAACAAAACATTCTTTCAACTCTTTTCTTCTGTATTCCTAAACACAAGAATAAACTTCTTGGTATAGGTATTAAACATAATCAGCCAGTGATTTTAATACTCATGGAAGTGTACATTATTTCACAAAAAGTGTTAATCCTCATATATGTAAAAATTTACAAGCTCCAGACAAAGAAATAAATTTAGAAAAATTCACTTATAAAGTAATTCATGTGCCCCACCCCCCCTCCCAAAAAGAGGAAAAGGAAAAAGCATAGTAGAGTAAACAGCACTAAGCCTGGAATTACAGTATGACTTTAAAAAATATTTATTTTTATTTCATTTGCATTGGTGTTTTGCCTGCATGTATGTCTGTATGAGGGCATCAGATCCCCTGGAATTAGAGTTACAGACAGTTGTGAGTTTCCATGTGGCTACTGGGAATTGAACCTGGGTCCTTTGGAAGAGCAGTTAGTGCTTTTAACCACTGAGCCATCTCTCCAGCCCACCACTATGATTTTTTTTAACCCTGCAAACACAACTCTGTAATATGGAAAACAGGGATAAAGAATGCACGACTTTAAGGGACTGAGGAGGCCAGCCTGGTCTACAAAGTGAGTTCCAGGACAGCCAAGGCTACACAAAGAAATCCCTGTCTCAAAAAAACAAACCAAAAAAGATTGAGGCAATAAATAAAGCCAGGTGGTGAGTGATGGCATTCGGCTGGCATACTGGGCACCCCTCCCATTCTTCCCAGTCCACACACTATACAACCCCTGCAGTGGGTAGCTGTTTGAGCCATGCACGGCCCCTAGTGAGGCAGGCAGCTGTAGCTATTACACCTGCCTATGACCTTGAGGTACTGGCCTCTGGGGTGTGGCCACAGGTGACCCTTAAGACAACGGGATGAACATACGCTGGCCCCTCTTGGCTACCTCGTGGTTCTGGATACTGAGATAGACCAAGCCGTTCAGTTGGGACATAGCTCAGCTTTCCCTGACGCTACAATAAATCTCCTGTGGTTGTGAGTTTACCCCCAAATAAATTCCTTTGATCATTAAATAGACTGGATTTATCCCAATAAGCCCCCAAACTAGAAGCTCCTAAAAATAATAGAGCTGAAGACTTATTAATTAAATATTCTACTTAATAAGCCAAAAGTGCTAGGCATGCTCCCTCGGAAGTGGAGGCAGATGGAGCTCTGTGAGGGTGAAGCCAGTCTGGTGTGTATAATGAGATTCAGGATAGCCAACACTAGGTAGAGAAAGACAGACTCTGTCTCACCCCCTTCTTCCAAAGAGTAATACTAATAAGGCAAAACTGAGACCTTCTCCAAGAACTAAAGTGGAGACTCACAAGTAATTCCTACATGTAAAGATACATTGATCACAGAGACTTACATCTTCCAGTGGTGTTATAGATGCACTTTCTCCTCCATAGTACGGGTTCTGATCCATGTGAAGAACCTTCTTTCCATTCACTGACATTATCCCTGACAGGATACATTCCTAAGGGTAAACATGTATTTTTAAAAGAAAAAAAGACACATATATGTTTAAAGTGTATTCTTTATTAAAAGGCAAACTCACTAAGCAGTCTTAGTAATTCAAACACTCGCTCACCGTGACAAAACTGGTAGGTTTAAAGCTTCTCTTGGACTCCTGTGAGTTCTGAGGTGAAAAATTCATTTCACAATAACAGAACCTATCAGTCACTGTTTTTTACTGGGCTGTCATTTATATTAATGCCAAATCACAGGAGAACAGAACAAAGACAGAGGCTTTCAACTACACCCTGCCACTCTATTCTTTTCCATCAGGCATTCACTAAAATCTTTAATGAGCCGCTGAAATTTAACTTAAAGCCAGGCAGTGGTGGCGCACGCCTTTAGTCCCAGCACTCAGAAGGCAGAGACAGATGGATCTCTGTGAGTTTGAGGCCAGCCTGGTCTACAAAGTGAGTTCCAGGACAGGCTCCAAAGCTAAAGAAACCCTGTCTCGAAACACAAAAACAAAACAAAACAAAAATTTAACTTAATAAAGGCACATCTGAAATACCCACCTTTGTGAACAAATCAGAAGTGCCACATAGCACTTCCAGCTCAAGGAAAATCTTTGGTGCCACTCATTTACAAAGTAGACACTTTGTTCCATGAGTCACCATTTTTATTTGAAAGAACTGACTACGATTAGTCAGCTTTGATAAACATTTTCCAAAAATGAACCTCTTAAAAGTTGATACATGTTGGGTATGGGAAAGGAGGAAGCCCTGAGTCCCAAGTCGGTGTGTATTGCTGGCATGACCATGCTCCTGGAAAAATGGCAGACTTCCTCTCCGACAGAGGCAGGGAAATGGCAAAGCCTTCCCTCCTTGTCCAAGTGTAAATGTTGACAGTGTGTACAGAAAATGCCCACCATAGCTTTCAGCACCACCACCCACTGCTTCCCAACAGAGACTGCTCCTACTGAGCTTTCCTAAACCTGTCTCCTTGTGGAGTAGAATATGATTATTATTTTTTTTTGGGGGGGGGGGGGTTTCCGCGACAGGGTTTCTCTGTAGCTTTGGAGCCTGTCCTGGACTCACTCTGTAGACCAGGCTTGGCCTCGAACTCACAGAGATCCACCTGGCTCTGCCTCCCAAGTGCTGGGATTAAAGGTGTGCGCCACCACCGCCCGACCAGAATATTATTTTGAGATGTACTACTTTTGTTTATATTGCATTTGTTTAACTCTATGAAGCTGTGTTTCTGTGCCTGTCTAAAACACCTAATGGTCTAATAAAGAACTGGCCAATAGCAAGGCAGGAGAAAGGATAGGCGGGGCTGGCAGGCAGAGAGAATATATAGAGGGAGAAATCTGGGGGGGAAAAGTTCTGGGAGCCAGAGAAGGAAGAGGACTCCAGGGGCCAGCCACCCAGCTACACAGCAAGCCACAGAGTAAGAATAAGATTTACAGAAGTTAGAGAACAGGAAAAGCTCAGAGGCAAAAGATAGATGGGTTAATGTAAGGAAAGCTGGCTAGAAACTAAGACAAGCTAAGGCCTCGGGCATTCATAATTAAGAATAAACCTCCATGTGTGATGTATTAGGAGCTGGGTGGCAGGCACCCCAACAAAAGAGAAAATAGAAAACAACATCCTTGGTCTGGCAATATACTGTAAATGCTGCATCCTTGTGTATCTGAATGTAAAAGCCAAGCATCCTTGTTCTGCTGTATGCAATAACCCCATCTCTGTTCAACTCTATAAAAATATACACTCTGAGCTTCCAGAACGCTGAAGCTTCTCCAGCAGAAAGCCCAGTCCACTTCTGTTCATGTGTTTGTCTTTTCTTCAATCCTTTGCCACCCCACTCTGGGGCCTATAAGGATCCAGCAGTTGGGGGCTGGAGAGATGGTTCAGAGGTTAAAAATACTAGCTGCTTTTCCAGAGAACCAGGGTTTGATCCCGAACACCCACAAGGCAGCTCACAATCGTCTGTAACTTTTAGTTCCAAGGGATATGACTGCATTTTTTTGGCCTCCATGGATACTGGGCAAGCACATGGTACACAACATACATAGAAGCAAAAGACCATAAACATAAAAAAAAATAATACAAGGAAAAACTGTTATTTGTTATCAATAAAGTACAATTTATGAATGCAACATAATTTTGGAATGCTCATCTACCATCATGGGGCCCAATACTTATAGAACTTTTTGGAATGTCATTAGTAACAGCTGATTCTTTCTAATTCTTTTATATTAAGACTGGGTCTTGCTACTATGTATACCAGGCTGGCCAAGAACTACCCAACTAGTGATCCTCTTACCTTCCCATCAGAAGTGCTGGCATTCTCAAACATACCATACAAGACTGACTGGACTTTTCATATCATTGGATGAAATACCAGCACTCAAAAGATCTATATTGTTCAGAGTAAGCTAAGAGTTCCTAAGTGAATGGAGAACAATGGTATGAAAAAAAAAATCACAAAAGAATTCCAAGTACAAGCCGGAGCAAAGGATTTTTATTTAATTTTTAAAAACCTTTTTAATTGCCGTGCGGTGGTGGCACACGCCTTTAATCCCAGCACTGGAGAGGCAGAGCCAGGAAGATCTTTGTGAGTTTGAGGCCAGCCTGGTCTACAGAGCAAGATCCAGGAAAGGTGCAAAGCTACACAGAGAAACCCTGTCTCGAAAAACAAACAAAAACAAAAACAAAAAACCTTTTTAATGATTTATTTTATATACATTGATGCTTTGCCTACATGTGTGTCTCTTTGAGGGTTTCAGATCCCCTGGAACTGTAGTTACATACAATTGTGAACTGCCATGTAGGTGCTGGGAATTGAACTTGGGTCCTCAGAGAGAGCAGCCAGTGCTCTTAACCACTGAGCCATCTCTCCAGCCCCTAAAGCAAAGGATTTTAATAGACCAGAATAAGAAACATAGATGCAGCTTGGGTTTCATATTCCAATTAATTTTTAAAAAATTGTCAGCCGGGCGTTGATGGCGCACGCCTTTAATCCCAGCACTCGGGAGGCAGAGCCAGGCGGATCTCTGTGAGTTCGAGGCCAGCCTGGGCCACCAAGTGAGCTCCAGGAAAGGCACAAAGCTATACAGAGAAACCCTGTCTCGAAAAAACAAAAAAACAAAAAAAACAAAACAAAAAATTGTCACTTAAGTTTTTGTGTAAATGAAAGAAATTGTCACAAAAATCTGAAAAATACTTTTCCCCTTTCCGAATACACAATTGTGAGAGGCCTCATACAAACTTCAGCTAAGACAAGTATCACAAGAACATAGACACAGGGGGCTGGAGAGATGGCTCAGAGGTTAAGAGCACTGATTGCTCTTCCAGAGGTCCGGAGCTCAATTCCCAGCAACCACATGGTGGCTCACAACCATCTATAATGAGATCTAGTGCCCTCTTCTGGTGGGCAGACATACATACAAACAGAACACTGTATACATAATAAATAAATAAATCTTTAAAAAAAAAAAAAAAAAGAACATAGACACAGATAGAATAATCTGATTTCCAAGACAGACATTAAAAAAATTTGCAAAAAATGTAAACCAAAGATTCTTTCCCTATACAATATGTATATACTCTACTTAATAGTTGTCATTCATGTTAAAATATAATGTGCTTGTTTGAAAATGATATGATAAATATTTTAATTTCTATTGATTTTCCGTAACATCTTTTCTTTGTAGACCTGCAGAAGGAACCCAGCCAGGGCTTTATGCACACTGAGCAAGCATCATTACTGAGTTCATTGCTAGCCTTGTTTGAGTTGACTTTCTTTTTTTTTTTTTCTTTCTTTCAAGACAGGGTTTCTCTATGTAGCCCTGGCTGTCCTGGAACTTGAGCTATAGACCAGGCTGGCCTCAAATTTGGAGATCTACTTGCCTCTACCTTCCAAGTGCTAGGATTAAAGGTGTGCTGCACCACCTGCACCACCACCACCACCACCACCACCTGACTAAGTTGACTTTTTTTTAATTTATTTATTTATTACACATAGTGTTCTGTCTGCATGTATCTCTGCAGGCCAGAAGAGGGCTCCAGATCTCATGTGGATACAGGTGGTTGTGAACCACCATTCAGTTGCTGGGAATTGAACTCAGGACCTCTGGAAGAGGTGCCAGTGCTCTTTACCGTTGAGCCATCTCTCCAGCCTCTAAGCTGACTTTTAATAATGGTAGCTATAATCTTCACAAACAACAGATATTTGATATCCTCAGTTGTATATGTGTTACACATGAATGTTTTAAGAATGTACTGCAATATATCAAGCACCTGTGTGTGTATGGAAATCAGAGATTGTGTTGGGTGTCTTCCTCAGTTGCTACCTACCTTAATTTTTTGAGAATAGTCTCACACTGATTCAGCTGTACAGCCTGGAAGCAAGTCTCAGAATCCACCTGATTATAGCCCCTCCCTTGTACCCCCCTACACACACACACACACACACACACACACA
>CABHPH010125244.1:0-48901 GCA_902168325.1 Peromyscus nudipes
TGGATAAAATATTAATTAATGAATAAAATATCAGTTAATTGATGTAACTGTGTCAGTTAAAAGAAAGATTGTAATATTTTCTTTATCTAATAAATGGCCCTTTAAATATTCAAATTAGTTAGTGTGATATCCATGCATCTTGGGACATATCCCACATCCGTTGATGCATTGATGGCCAGATGCTCACAGTTTATTAAATCTGTAGTTTATGGAATTTGAAAAGACAAGTTGCTAATGAATTTGAATATGTCTCCCATCATTGTTTCTCATATTCCTCCTACTGAATAATTCATAAAACAAACAAATAGCTTTGAAGCAGAAGTACCAAGAGAGAAGAAAGTATGTCTATATTATAAAGACAACAAAGATGTAACTTGATTAAAATGTGATATTTATTCATTATAAATGTATATTATGTACAAATGAACCCCATGTATTTTTTACCACAACCATTTGTGTACAATCAGCATAAAGAAAGAAGTGATGAAAAAAGAGAATGTGTGGCATGTAAAATTTTCAGTTAACGTAGAAGATAGGAATATTGGGACAGAACGGCAAGATGGAAGGCATGCAAAGGAACAGTGAGAAAAAAGAAAAAGAGTTAAAAACAAGGACAGGATTGGGGAAGATTCAATGAAGAAGTGACGTGGGACCTTACTGTATACACTACAGTTTACCAGAAAATTCACTGTGTGTAGAAGGAAGTAGTTAGTGTTGTCCCAGACACAGCAGAAATGAAAATTTCTAAGAAGATGAAGTTTTAAAGAAATAGAGAACTAGATCTCATCAGCACAATTAATACAGATTATCAATGTGTTTGAGAGCAATTGGACTGTCTGCACCTACACAAAATGACATAGAAAAAACATTGGAATTAAAAGGCTTTAAAGGAGTCTCCAAACATTCCATTTTCATCCTCAAAGCAATGGAAAGCTGTTTAGAGGATTTTAGGTGGTAAAAAATGAAATGAAATTCATGATTATACCAATGACTCCACTTGAAGCTACAAATAATAGTAAATACAGAAACATGTTTAAACATACATTTTGTCTTTATGCAAATGAACTGTGTCTGAAAAGAACTTTCATCTGTAATAAAACAAATCAAATAAGTCACAATAGAATTATAAAACACACGGTCCCTGGGAGAGCACAGCTAGGCTGATGGCTGCTTTTAAATTATGATGTTCAAAGATTTCTAATTAATGCCAGGAAAGACATTACATATCATCTAAATCTCCCCATATCAAAAGTTATCCAATGACAAGAAAAAGTCTGTGAGACAGTTTAACAATGTACACTACCTGTACAAAGTGGGTCTTTTGTTATGATGCTTAGAAACATGTACATAATGTAATCTGAGCATATTTACACCCACTTCTTTCTCTAAACCCTCTCCTCCTCCTAGTGACCTAGTTCACTCCCCCAAAAGTATCCCTTCCACATCTGTGCCTTCATTTTTCAAGCAAAAATATAGACTGTGAAAACAAGAGAAAACACGGTGCTTCCGACTCTGGCTTATCTCATTGAGCATAGTGACCTCTGTCCCACTGACTTCCCTACAGATGATGTAATGGTGTCCTTCAGGGGAAAAGGTATGTCTTGGTGAATAAACCGCACTATATTCTTTCACCTGTTGATGGACACCTAGGCAAATTCTACAGCTGAGCCACTGTGAGTAGTTCCACAACTAACAAGGTGGTCTTGGTTAGGGTTTCTATTGCTCTGAAGAGACAGCATGACCACAGCAACTCTTTAAGGGAAAACATTGAGTGGATATCTTATATTTTCAGAAGTTCAGTCAATTATCGTCATGGTGGCACATGGCAGCATACAGGCAGATGTGGTGCTAGAGAGGTAGCTGAGGGTTCTACATCTTACACAGGCAACAGGAAGTGAACTGAGACCCTGGGCATGGCTCAGAATCTTCTTCCACAGTGACACACTTCCTCCAACAAGATCATACCTACTCCAACAAAACCACATCTCCTAATAGTGTCACTCCCTAAGAGCTTTTGGAGGCCCATTACATTCAAACTGCCACAAAGGGGCCTCAATTATTTCCATAAATAGATACCATGTTCTTATACCATAAAGGAATATGATTTTTGTCTACAAGGCAATTTTTATTTAAGTGCTTGTAACATACCAGCTATATATTTTAGCTGTACTTACTCTTATGATTCTGTTAATCATCTTTCACACTTGAGATGCATAGATGCATAATCTAAGGCCAGGAGGAATTTAACATTTTCCCAAAATTCATCACAGTAGTAAGGGGCAGAACTACTTGACTTCTAAAACAAATCATGTTAATCACAATTATATTTTAACTACATTGTGATATGGAATTTGCTGTGTGGGAGGAACAAGAAAATTTAGTATTGCAAAACACTCTAGGCCACAGACTTCATTTGAACACATTGTTAAAAGAACATATCAGTGTCTGTGCTACTGGTATTATATTTAGGAAGTAATCTCCTGTACCATTGCATTCAAGAGTGCTTTCTACTTTCTCTTCTATTGGGTTCATTGTAACTGGTTTTATATTGGGGTCTTTGATCCACTTGGACTTGAGTTTTGTGCATGGCAATAGATATGGGTCTATTTGCAATCTTCTACTTGTTGACATCCAGTTATGCCAGCACCATTTGTTGAAGATGATTTCTTTTTCCATTGTACAGTTTTGGCTTTTTAAGTCAAAAATCAGGTGTTCATAGGTGTGTGGGTTAATGTCAGGGTCTTCAATTCGATTCCATTGGTCCTCATGTTGGTTTTTATGCCAATACCAAGTTGTTTTTATTACTATAACTCTATAGTAGAGCTTGAGGTAAGGGATGGTGATGCCTTCAGAAGTGGCTTTATTTTACAGGATTGCTTTAGCTATCCTGGGTTTTTTTGTTTTTCCATATGAAGTTGAGTAATGGAGTACTACTCAACAGTGAAAAACAATGACATCATGAAATTTACAGGCAAATGGATGAAACTAGAAAACATCATCCTGAGTGAGGTAACCCAAACTCAGAAGGACAAACATGGTATGTACTCACTCATAAGTGGATATTAGATGTAAAGAAAGGATAATCAGACTACAACCTACAGCTCTAAAGAAGCTAGCTAAGAAGGAGGACCCAAAGAGGGATGAATGGATTGCCCTAGGAAGGGGAAATAGATGAGATCTCCATGAAAAAATGGGGGTGAGGGGCAGGCAATGGAGTGTAGGGGATGGGATATGAGAACATAAGGGAATGGGATGGTCGAGCTGGAACAGGGATGGAGTGGAAGAGCAATGAAAGAGATGCCATGATAGAAGGAGACATCATGAGGATAGGGAGAAACCAGGTGCTAGGGAAGTTCCCAGTAATCCACAAGGATGACCCCAGCTTAGACTACTAGCAATTGTGGAGAGGGTTCCTGAACTGCTTACCCCAATAATCAAACCAGTGAATACCCTAACTGTCATCATAGAGCCTTTCTCCAGTAACTGATGGAAGCAGATGCAGAGATCCACAGCCAAACATCAGGCCAAGCTCTGGGAGTCCAGTAGAAGAGAGGGAAGAGAGATTCTATGAGAAAGGGGCATCAAGATCATGATGGGGAAACATACAGAAACAACCAAACCAAACTAGTGGGAACTCGTGAAATTCAGATCAACAGCTATGGAGCCTGCATGGGAATGGACTAGGCCCTCTGCATAGCGAGACAGTTGTGTAGCATGATCTGCTTAAGGGGTCCCTGGCTGTAGGATCAGAATCCATTCCTGGTGCATGAGCAGGCCTTTTGGAGCCCACTTCTACAATGGGACACCTCACACAGCCTTGAGGCAGGAGGAGGGGCTTGGACTTGCCTCTACTAAATGTACCTTCCCATGGAAGGCCTTACCTTCTTATAGGAGGGTATGGGAGGTAGATTGGAAGGAGGAGGCTGGAGGGGTGGGAGGAGGTAAGATGGGATCTTTGGTATGTAAAAGGAATAAAAAAATTTTGTTAATAAAAAAATTTAAAAGGAACATATCATTTTCCACCTCTAAAAGCAGGTGAAGTTTCTAAACTGCGCTGTCAAAACCAGGTTGGGGGTGGTGGGGGGAGAAATGTCACCAAAGAGCCAGAAGCAAGTAGAAATACCAATGAGTGTCAGCAACACTGTTTAGCTCATGGACACAGTGAAGTACTCTGTCCTCAGTAGAGAGAGCTGTTCAAGACAAGACAGACAACAAAAGGGGTGCATGTAGGACGTCAGGTAGGTCTGCTGCTCACCCAGAGCAAGGTGAGAAGTCTGTTCTCATAGAAGTAGAGCCTCTACTGGAAGCTTTGATGATGGCCCCATGAAAAATCTCCATTTCTATCTGCCCTCTATGCAATTGATCAACACACTTCCTAAGTGATAAGATAACATCTTTACCCAACATTGATGGGATTGATTGCAACAAAGTAGACAGATTATATATATACATATATATATGTATATATGTATATATATATATATATATATATATATATAAAGCCAATAAGTATTTCTAGTCTACAGTGTAGCAGAGAAAATCTTGTTTTCAAAACTGTTGTTAAGGTACATTTGAAAATGTGAGTTTAAAACAAATTTCAAAGATTTTGTAGTTTTTCTAATTATCTACACATAGTAAGGAAGAAACTATTTAAACAACTCTTTGAACTAACTCCTTGAAGAAAAAAGATGCATTCTATAACTTTCTTCAGAAGCTATTTTAGCCAAGAGCACAGGTGCTGTCTTTGATTTGTTTGCAGTAATGATTAGTACATATGGGAAAAGATATCGTTACCTCTGGCTGAAGCCACTAGACAGTGTCATAGCATACTCCCATCATGTGAAAATGAAGGACATGAGAAATAAAGGGATTAAAGTCTTCAGGGGACCAATGGATTTGGAAATTTTGAGATTATTTAGAGCCTCTGAAAATTATTTAGAATACATCAAAAACTTTGAAATGGTTAATAGTTTAAGCTTATCCAGCACACACTACCAAAGGTTGAAGAATGATTGACACTGTAAATAACCGAGGAGCCAATGCAACCATTATCAATTGCCAAGAGTTTAGAATAGAGAAAAACAGTTTCCCTGATATAAAAGAAAAATGATCAAATATCAGGAAAATACAAGGCAACTTTTCTTACCTAAGAAACATCCTTCCAGGTGTGGTCCATGCACCTCCAGTTGAGGAAAGAACACTGTAAGTTTAAAGCCAGCTTAATTTACCTAGTGAGGTCCAGTCTCACAGAACAACAGCAAAAAACATATTTTGGTGAAATATCTAGCCATTTACTCAAACGTCTGTTTCCTGAGCCAAATCTGGAATCGGATTAGTTTTTAAATATACATCTGGTTCAGCTTGGAGGAGTGTTGGATGGTGTTAACACTGCTTAGGCCTGCCTGATCTAATCTCACCGCCATTGACATTTTAGAAGTATTTATATAATGTTATATAATGCCTCCATCTTTAAGAATGTAAAATTCCTTACAGGAAGTACTGTGTTGATTTTTTTTTTCATCACTGTCTTCGAGAATTTACATTGTACATGTCATGTTTTACATTCTCAATACTATTCTTGTGTCAATAAAGGAAAAAAAGAGGTCTGTTGTTGAAACAGGAGTCATAAAATATTTTGGGTAGCTGTTTGTAAGGTAGAACGCAGTAAAAATAATGTTGAAAACCTTTCCACTTCTGCTTTACCTACATGGTAAGTCATGTTTGAAGATGTTAAGGAATTTTTCAGTTCTATAAATTAATAATAACAAAGAAACCCATATGTTATGGGAGAGAGAATGCAGTTTGCCGAGGCTCTAGAGCTTTTAGAAAATGCAGAGAAAAGAGTCTAATACTAGCAGGACGAGAAAGAAACAATATATGAAGAAATGTGGTAAAACCATTACAAAAAGGGCAGACCGTTGCACCTGGTTGCTGATGAGGGCTGTCCTTCTGTGGAAATAGAATGTGCTTGTGTCATTTACGTTTTTAAGCTGCAAAACATATTACCATGAGAACGCTCAGCTGGATGATGGGCAGGGTAGTCCCTACAGAGGCAGAAAGTGACTGCATGGTGTGCTATTCACAGCCGAAACAGACTACATAAAAGCCACTGGCTGCAAAGGAGACCAAATATTACAGCTAAAGGCCCATGGCTTTCCCGTCAGTGGCAGAAGAAAAACTCCTTAAGGTGAACTGAAAACACCATTAAAGTTCCAGCACAGCTGTATCTACCTTTTTACTTGTGCTATTTGTTTTTCTTCTTTGAAGAATAACATTTCATGAAATTTAAAGTGAAATGCACTGTTGCTTCCCTTCCATCCTCATGGTCGTATCCGTCCACTCCTACTCATGCTTACAGCTCTAAAGTTGTTCATTTTTCACTTCTATAACTGAAAAAAGGGTAAGAAAGTCTATAAGAGAACTATGAAGAAGACTCACTGGACTGAGAATTAATTTATTTAAAAGACATGTGACAGAGGAAAAGGAGTCAAAATAATTATGTAATGAACAACAGTGGCTTCACATAAAAAAATCATCTTATTTATCTAATTTCTTAATCATTGCTTTTTGAAAAATACTGAGAATAGTTGCATGTTACATGTAAATAGTAAAATAAAATAAATAATAAAAATAAATAAATAATAAAATAAAGCTAGTAATTAATAACATGAAAAGACCTATTTTAATGCAAATTAATCATATGCCTGAGAATCACAATCATTATTGTGCGGAAAATATTGGGCTTTAATTATCAGTTATAAAAAATAAATTATAGAAATTAACCACAAAATACTTTGAGAGTTAAAGTATTATAGCAAAAATTTCAAATCATTGAAAATATAATCCACATGATGAACTTTGGAACTGGAATGAGATTAGGCAGCATATAAACACAGAATTAGAATATTTCAAAAGACTAAATAACCACTGAGTTGTCATGCTGAAAACAATGTTTCCAACTTAGAATTTTTAATATAGAATTAACTTTAGGTAACATTGTTATAACAATGTAGGATTATGAATCATAACATGTAAGATTTAGGTTGGTTTATTAATAGTGAAGGGGATATATATATTTGATGGAGGACAAGCTTGTGAATATACAGTACACTTCTAAGATAAAATCTACTAAAATTTCTTAAAATGTAAATAGCACATATATTCACAACCTTTAGAAAAAGTGCAAGAGAAGCAATTAGATTATTTTTTCAACACACATATTTTCAATAAAATACTTTATATGAATTTTCCAAACAAAAATATCTAGTCCTTTCAAATATTCATAGTAGGTGTGTCTGAATGTCTTCTAGAAAATGACATTTCTCAATTAGTTGCTAGCTATTTCTAATATTTAGTAAAAGACCAGGAGTAGTGGCAAATATCTTTAATTCCAGCATTTGGGAGGCAGTGCAGGTAGATCTTTGTGAGATCAAGGACAGCCTGGTATACACAGTGAGTTCCAAGACAGCCAGGACTACATAGTGAGACATTGTCTCGAAAAATACATACATACATACATACATACATACATACATACATACATAGGTATATATATACACATACATACATAAGTATATATATACATACATACATATATATATACAAACAGACATATCACAGTAGAAAATATTACAAGATTCTTCTCTTAAAATTATGTAATAATGTGAGGAAAGTGAATATAATGAAAACTATAAGGATACAAAGTATTGGAGAACTTTATGATGCATTACACTGTAGCTAGAGCTTTTCTGCCTGGTCCACGGTCAGGACAAATCTGTGTCACCCACCAGTCCCACAGCCGTTCAGACCCAACCAAGTAAACACAGAGACTTATATTGCTTACAAACTGTATGGCCGTGAAAGGCTTCTTGCTAACTGTTCTTATATCTTAAATTAATCCATTTCTATAAGTCTATACCTTGCCACGTGGCTCGTGGCTTACTGGCATCTTCACATGCTGCTTGTCATGGCTGCGGCTGGCAGTGTCCCATCCCACCTTCCTGTTCTCTCAATTCTCCTCTCTGTTAGTCCCGCCTATACTTCCTGCCTGGCCACTGGCCAATCAATGTTTTATTTATTGACGAATCAGAGCATTTGACATACAGACCATCCCACAGCATTACACTAATTAAAATGTTTAGTTGCATGGGAATTTTATAGTATTAGACGTCTTTTGTTTGATCATTCTTGAGATACAACAGGCTCTGCCATATACCGCTAGATATCTCTTTATTCTAATTTTATAGATGAGTACTGCTTTTACATCATTTCCCTCTCTTTCTCACCCTTCTCCTCCTCCCATGTCTTCCCACTCCCTTTCAAATTCATGACCTCTTCATTAATTATTATGGTTGTGTGTGTGTGTGTGTGTGTGTGTGTGTGTGTGTGTGTGTGTGATACAGCCTGCTGATTGTATTCACTGTTGCAGACAGGTATAGGCATATGTATTTAGGATTGACCACTTAAGATTAGATAACCTATTAGGCGGCTTGTCCTTGGAGAAGACTGACCCCCTTTCTAAGCAGCCACTAATTGCCTATAGCTCTTTCTCTAGGTGTGGAGCCCTTGAGATTTCCCCATTCACAATGGCATGTCAACTGGTGTTGTCATTGTGCTGATCCTATTCAGGCAACCACATTGCTGAGATTTCACAGGTAGAGTTCCCATGTCATACATACACTACGCTGATGAACAGCACACATCCTGGTCCTCTGCCCCTCACAATCTTTCTCCCCTGAATCTTAGGTTTGGGGGTGCTATTACAGAGGAATCACTTGTGGTTGGGCACCCCACTGTCATTTGTTCTCTGTAGTTTTCTGGTTTCTGATATCTGCAATTCTCTCCTGCTGCTGCAAAAAGCAACTTCTTTTATGAGAGGTGAGAGCTACCCTTATCGGGGCATGATGATAAGAACGTGCAATGTCGTTAGCACTCTATCATTCTGTCTTATTTTTTGAGAAGGTAATACATGCATATAATGAAATATCACCTCATCCAACCCCCAGCTGCACATCCAACTCCTCACATACCTATCTAACATGTCCCTGTTTCTAACTTCAGGTCTTTTCTTACAACATACTGAGTCTAATCCTTGCTGCTTATTTCAGAGAATCATGGAATTGTCCTGGTTTAATTGCCTTGAGAGCCATGTGTCTTTTTTTTAGGTTAGAGTTCATGGCTCCTAGGGCACTGTGTGCCTTTCAGTTCCTGATAACCTGAGGCACTCCCTCAGATAGTAAAGCATTCTGGCCGCCTGTGTTTCTCTTTGCTCCTTAGAAGTCAAGGAAGCATAGAGAAATTTGACAGGACAATTAGTCTTAGACATTCATCTTGTATACCCTGTATAACAAGCAAACACGATAGTATCCTGGCAACTGCCATTATATTCTGTTTCTGATTAGGGTATAAAGTGTCTAATTGCTGGCAGTAAACTTGTCTCAGGCTCAGTCTTGCTAGACCCTCCATCTTGGCCTAGTTAATACTCATTTTTCATCAGCCATATCTAAGGAAGCACTGGAATTTACATCTTATGTGGACATGGGTCCCTATAAGACCCCACAATGGAATTATAACGTTTTTCCTTTTTTCTTTTTATTAAAATAGAAAGGGGGAAATATGGTGATATTTTATTTGTGCTGAAGTGTGATTTTATTTGTATGTTAATAAATAAAGTTGCCTGGGGGTCAGAGTTAATAGCAAGCCATAGCAGAAGTCTGGCGGTGGTGGCACATGCCTTTAATCTGATCACATGGCAGGCAGAGTCTGTGTGTTCCAGGACATAGCTAGCTTGGAAACACATGCCTTTAATCTTAATACCAACCATAGAGACCTGGAGGTCTGTATAGACAGGTAGTGATGAGGAGGTCATGTGGTTGGGTTTACAACCAATGAGAAGGCAGAACAGAGAGTCAATAAAAAGACAGACACACAGGAAGTAGGTCTCTTTCTCAGGGGAAGGACAGCAGTGGCAGCGAGGGAAAAGAAGGCAGTTTTAGTCTCAGCTCTTACCTCTTGGGCTTTTACCTCTGCATTTGGCTCTGTGTTTCTTATTTAATAAGACCGTTACATCTACAACAAGAAACAAAGCAGTTGTGGTCACACCTTCAAAGAAGAAAAGCTCTACCTCACCGAAGAAGCTATCAACTGCTAGTAGACCCTTAGCAATGGGCCTGGAGAACACACACCCCCATCTATACTTGAATTTGTCCGGGTTGATCTCCTGATGGTCTTGAGCTGGTAACCACAGCTTCTGTGAATTCATGAATGTATAAGTCAAGTTGTGCCCAGAAGATAGCAATACACAGCACTTATCCCCATCTTCAAACTCTTACATTCTTTCTGTATCCTTAGCTGTAACATTTCCTGATCCATGGTGAGGCAGGAGAAGGTCAATAAAGTTATCTCATTTATGACTGAACACTTAAGTCTTTTATTCCCAGGACTAAATAGTTGTGAATCTCTCCATTGACTGATGCTGTAAAAGTAAATTTCTCTAACCACTACTGGGAGTGCCCAGATCTATAGGTATAAACATAAACATTTAGATGGCAGTTTTACATGTTTATTTAGCGGAATGACAATAGTAGGAACTAACCTGGAGTCTAAGTTCTTCAAGTTTCTACTAGCAGGTCATAAAGTCCTTCCTGTGAAACAGGTTTCAAACCTAATCTGAAAGTAAGTTATCCCATAGGTGCCATGCTGCCGTCACACGAGCTGACACATCTGGCCTGTCAGGTCAGTAGTTTAGCATCATTGTGTAAGACTATTGGTATCTTTTCTCCCCCTGTGCCTTGCATTATAGTACCTTGCAGTGCTATGAAATCTTGCCAGGAGGGAGGAAGTTTCCTGTTTGGTTTCAGATTGAGTTCACTGTTTTCTGCAACCTACCTATGTGGTATCTTCAGAAATAGGGTCTTACCATCTAGTTATACTGGGTAACAGGAACAATACCTTTCTTACACTGCCCAGGCATAGCACCACCCACAATGGCCTAAACCTTCCTACATCTATCAGCAATTAATAAAATATCCTACAGATATGCCAACTGACTAATCTGATACAGGGACTTTCTCAATTGACATGCCCTCTTTCCAGGTATTTCTAGGTTTATGTCAACTTGACAAAAAAATAACTATGACACATCCCAAAAGCCCCATTCTAGTTTCATAGTGTACATTTGCATTCCATGCTCAATATAGAATACAAAATCTCTGAAGTTAAGATCCCTATTAGAGAAAATATGTGGTGTTTCTCTTTTGGGTCCGTGTAACGCCATTTGGTATAATATCACTAGTTACATCTATTTACCTGAAATTTTCATGGTTTTTCATTTTTCTTTATGATTGAGTAATATTCCATTATGTCACAATTTTTATCCATCCATCTGTTGGTGGACATCTGGGTTGATTCCATGTCCTAGTTATTGTGAATAAAACAGCAATGAACCTGTATGTGCAATGTCTCTGTAGTAAGACATAAAGTACTTTGGGTATATGCACAGGAGTAGTATAGATAAGTCATATGATACTTCTACTCTTCAGTATCTAGGTTTTGTTTTATTTTGTTTGTGAAACCTCAGACTGATTTTCAAAGTGACTATACCAGTTTACATAGAAGGAAAATTTTCTATTAAGAGAAAGAAGTTACATGGTGATTGATTGAATAAATCATATGATATTGTAGTATGCTGTTGTTTAAAAAAGAATAATGAGGATAAAAATAGAGAGAAAGGGGAAAGAAAGATGTTTCAGCTAAGTCAATGTATGTCTCTGTTCAAAGGGTGATTCAAATTATCTAACTACAGAAATTAATTTTGAGCAAAACCAAAAAGGGTGTTGAGCAGGTCTTCAGTTTTAAAGTGTTTGAAATTTTATATACATATATATATAAATATATGTATATAATGATTATCATCATATAATAAAATGTGATATATATATATATACACACACACACATGCACACACACACATATCAGCAATATTTACCAAAACATTCACTGGTGAAATAAAGTGAATGATTCATTGTAAAATACTACAAAATGTAATAAAATTGGGGGCTCGTGAGAGTAACTGGACGTGGGTCGTTGCTGGAGTTTGGAACTTGATCATACTCTTCTTCATCCCTTCATTGTTTTGAAATGTTTGTAACAAAATGAAAGAAGAAATATGAATGATTTCATTATGTGCACATGGTAAACTTACTAAACCAGTGAAATGTGGATAAAACAGTATAGACAATAGAGTTTGATAATGTGATCAGTTTTACAAAACTTGAAAGGAAGAAAGCTATGTTCACATAGAGATACTATTCACAAGAACATTGTGGAGGCCTGAAGTTAGGACACAGGTAAGAAACAAATTGCCCTTTATAGATATTTTTATATTTTGTTTTTTTTTCTGCTGTTGTTTTGCTTTCAGGATATTTAGGTTTTGTTTTTTGATATTTAAGATTTTTCCAGACAATGTATTTTGATCATGTGACCTCCCTCCCTTGCCTTATCCCAGATTCTCCCAACATCCCTACTGACCCAATTTCATATTCTCTCTCTTTCTCTCTCTCTCTCTCTCTCTCTCTCTCTCTCTCTCTCTCTCTCTCTCTCTCTCTCTCTCTCAGCCAAACTAAAACCTATAAGAAAAAAATAACAACTTGACCCTCCTATTTCCCTATGTTCTCATCCCCCACTCCTCACCCTCTGCCACCCCCCACACACCCAGGCCACTCATGTAGATCTCATCCACTTCTCCTTCACTGGGTCATCCATGTGTCCCTCCTAAGGTCTTTCCCTGTTAGCTAGCCTCTCTGGAGTTGTGGGTTGCAGTCTGGCCATCCCTTCTCTCACATCTAGTATCCACTTATGAGTGAGTATATACTATGTTTGTCCTTCTGAGTCTGGGTTACCTCACTCAAGATGGTATTTTCTAGTTCCATCCATTTGCCTGCAAATTTCATGATATCGTTGTTTTTTACTGCTGAGTAATACTCCACTGTGTATATGTGCCATATTTTCTTTATCCATTTTTCAGTTGAGGGGCATCTAGGTTGTTTCCAGGTTCTTGCTATTATGAATAATGCTGCAATGAACATAGTTGACCATGTGTCCTTGTGGTAAGATTGATCATTCCTTGGGTATATGCCCAAGAGTGGTATAACTGGGTCTTGAGGAAGACTTATTCCCAATTTTCTGAGAAACCGCCATACTGATTTCCAGAGTGGTTGTACAAGTTTGCATTCCCACCAACAGTGGAGGAGTATTCCCCTTGTTCCACATCCTCTCCAACATAAGCTGTCTTCAGTCAAGCTGGAACAGGGACAGAGTGGGAGGGCAGGGAGGAAGATACCATGATAGATGAGGACATCATGGGAATAGAAAGAAGCAGGGTGCTGGGGAGGCTCTCAGGAATCCATAAGGTTGACCCCACCTTGGTCTGCTGGCAGTGGCCCAGAGCATGCCTGGATCCTATTCTAGTGACCAGCCTAGCAAATAACCTAGCTGTCATCATAGAACCTTTGTCCAGTGACTGATGAAGGCAGATGCAGAGATCCACGGCCAGGCACCAGGCTGAGCTCCAGGAATCCAATTGATGAGAGAGAGGAGAGATACTGCAGGTGAGGGACGTCAGGATCATGATGGGAGGACGTGCAGAGATGACCGGCCACGCTAGTGGAAGCCCATGAACTGTGAACTGGTGGCTGTGGAGCCCACATGAGACTGGACTAGGCCCTCTGGATATGGAAGATGGTTGTTTGAGGGGGCACCCAGGCAGGGGGATCGGGATCTGTCCCTGGTCTATGGGCAGGCTTCTGGAACCCAGTGCCTGTGGTGTGACAACTTGCACAGCCTTGGTGCAGTGGGAAGGGGCTTGGACCTGCCTAGGCTCAGTGTGCTGGGCTCTGCTGACTCCCCATGGGAGACCTCGATTTGGGGGATGTGGGGATGTGGGGTGGCTTGGGAAAGAGGGCTGGGGGGTAGGAAGAGGGAGGAGGGGAGATTTGGGGATAGTATTTTGAATGAGTAGAAAATTTCTTAATAAAGAAAAAAAGAAAGAAAAAATAACAAAATGAAACACACACACACACACACACACACACACACACACACACACACAAGCACTGAGTTTATTCTGTGTTGGCTAACTACTCCTTGGCATAGGACCTGCTCTGGAGTGTGGTTCCTCTGACCCTTAAAAATTTTCTTCCTCTTTTCCATGCAGAGTACTTAGCCTTGGGGTGGGGGTAGGTTTGATGATGACATCCCATTTAGGATTGAGGGTTAAAAATTATCTCACTCTCTATATTTTGTCCAGCCTCTATATTAATTCTCATCTATTGCAAGAAGAAGCTTCTCTGATGAGTACTGAGCAATTCTCTGCTTTACAGTATAGCATTTATGAGTCATTTTGTTGCTCTGTTGCTTTAAGAGAATAATAGTAGTAGGTTTTCCCCTGGGCCCATGACCTAGTCTCAGGTTATTGGCCACTTTGTCAGTGTCAGGTATGGTGGCATAAGATGTCAAGGTGTGACCTTTTTCCTCCTACTGGGTGGGCTCGTCCACCCTTGGTATGAGGGTTTATGCCTAGTCTTATTACATCTTGTAATGCCGTGTTCATTTGATATCACTGGGAGGCCTCTCTTTTCTTAAAAGAAATGAGGAGGAATGGATCTCGGGGAGAGCGGCTCTGGGGGAAGACTGGGAGACAGGGAGGGAAGGCAAGCTGTGGTCAGGATTTATTGTATGAGAGAAGAATTAACTAAAAAGAAAAATGTCTAGGTGTAACATTCTCTCCCCCATTATATGGTGAATCCATTTAAATTCCTTTCATATATGTATATATTTTATGAATTTTCTAAATGATAGATTTTCATATATTTTTCAAAAGACCTTTAGTATTAATTGTTTCTCCTTATATTCCCTCCTTTATCCTGCTCTTCCATCCCCCTTCCCCATTTAATCCTCTGACTCTAGCTTCCTTTTTAGCTGTCCATAATATACTCTCTGTCCTTGAAGCCTCTTGTCAGCACTGATGATTCTCACAGACACAGCATCTGTTTCTTCACTGGAATCATATGTGACTTCATTTTTCCCTGTTTTTCCTTTAACTGTTTTTCTTTTGAAAATTCAGGACAAGGAATCACATTCAACAACCTCTTGTGCCTTAGAATGCAATTACATGTAATCTAGCCTGTCAGTCTGGCCATGCTTAGGTTGTCCTCATTAGCAACCCCTCTAAAACAGGCAACTGCAAATCTCCAGTGTCCTATTATTTCCAATTCATCAATTGGTTCTTCAATGAAGACTAAAAATTAGAGCACTAATAGTTAAACTTCTTGTCAGTTGTTCTTGGTTCTTGGTGGTGAAATTGACATGAAGACATCAATTAAAGTGTAACATTTGTTAGCCAACTTGCTTCTCAGCTAATTCTCTGGAAACCAACTCTCCAGTCAAAATGCCCCATAGGACTGCATCTTATTTTCAATCCAGAATTTTTTCTTTGTCTCTGTTTTTGTGAGAGTTTATCAATATATTTCTGTTCTTAAACACACACACACACACACACACACACACACACACACGTATATATTCATGCAAATACATGACATGAAAAATCTTAGTTAATGATCTTCATAAGCATTTTTATTTTCTTGGGTGTATTATGCTAATGCATCTAAAATCTTGAAGTATAGTTTTTCAACATAAAACAAATAATGAAAGACAACATTTTTATTTTGAAAATGTTCTGTTTGTTACAGTCTCATTTAGTTATAATTCTTAGGTGGGAGAGGAGAAAATATTTAAATGTCATTCTTATTTTGTAGATCATATAAAGTGCTAAACAAGATACTGAATAAAAACATCTATGAGTTCAGTGTTTTAAACTGAACCCCTTGTAGTTCCATTTTGGACACCTTTGTGTAGCAGAAGCAAATGTTTGTATCACTTTGTGAGTCGTGATTTTTAAGTTTATTTTTTTTAAATTGCCAATTCCTTTTTTTTATTTTTTATTTTTTTTTAATTTTCCGGAGCTGAGGACCAAACCCAGGGCCTTGTGCTTGCTAGGCAAGCACTTTACCACTGAGCTAAATCCCCAACCCCGCCAATTTCTTAATTTCAAGTTAAATCTATTTTCTAAAATTTTATCTAATTTTTTCACATATTAGTGGGTTAGCATGATATCTCACTATAAATGTTCATTGTACAATGTGTAAACATATCTACTAGAACATTTAGATTTCCTTTACGATGGAAACACTACATGTTCTCTTCCAGCATTTTCAGATGGGCACTGAATGATTATTCTCTAATTTTACCTTACTGAAAAGGGAAATGGTGACTTTTGTTTTGAACACCTTTCCTACAGATTGGTACAGACTTTAAGAAGTGTAAGAAATAGCTAGTGATCTACAATGAAGAAGGGACTGTCTTAATCTTAGCCTGGGACATAGTTCAGTTATAGTTCAACCAAGCTAAGAGGAAGCCTTCAGACAACACGTGCCATTTAAAGAGTCCAATAACCCTTAAATGTGAAAATATTCTTTTACCCAAGTTAAGATCATTCATTGGCTGAAAGTAAAACAAAGAAGGTATGGCTTTGATCTGAATATGTGGTTGATTACACTAGGGCCCAGGGTGGGCTGTCAGTTAACTGCACTCTTGGCAGTGGGAGATCTAAAAGGACTCTAATGACTGCCACAGTGCATGCCTTATAAGACACAACAGACTTCGCCATATGCTTCTGGATTAGCTCATCAATTCCTCCTCCACTGTTTCCATGGAACCTCATGAAGATGGGATACAAATGGAACAAACTGTAGCCTTATTCCTGATGTGAATCTCATCACATTACAACTAGTGCCACTCTTTCTTGCTTCAGAATCTGTTGAAAGACCTTCAACCTGCACAGCTGTTGCTGGATTCTATGGTTGTGTGTCCCAAAATTTGCTTCTGAGGGTGTGAACCAAGAGAGTCTAAGTGGATCACATGAGCTCTCCCTCCATTCCTGCTTGTCTACGTCATGTTTAAGAGCTTTACTACCTCCTTTGTACTCAGTAGTTAATCCTTTTGCCAGAGCAGCTATTCCTTATTACTTCTAGATTTGAAAAGCTCACTAGGAGCATTGCTATTCTGCAATATAATGCATCACTTTCTGGAAACCAAGCTCCTAAACCTGAAGATCTGAAATGTATAAAGAAGAAAAGAAATAAGTGCTTTCATCATTAGGAACTACAGTGTTGTCCTTGCTTCAACTTTGATTCCTGCACCCAGGTAGACTCATGAGATATTTGCATACAGAAGCTTTTGGATAAAGTTATATGCAACATTGTGAATAATGGTATCTTTTTTCCCCAAGATATAACCACCCAAAGACCATCTCACATACATCTTTATAAGGCATTTTTGTGCTCTAACGTTCCCACTAATCATAAATGGAATACCATACATTAGTATATCACTGTTTCACAACTGTATTAGTTGCGATTTTTTAACAAGATGTCTGAAAGAAACAATTTTTTAAAAAAAGACAAATTTTGGTCTACTATTTGATGGAATACATTGTGACAGAAAAGGTATGGTGGTTGGTGGTTTATGTAACACACAGCAGTGATGGCAAGAACAGGAAGCTGTTTGCTCACACTTCAGTGGACTAGAAAGCATATCAAAAGATCAGCCATTAATAATATCAGAGCATAGTCCCTAAAATCTACTTCCCAGTGACTGAGTTCCACCATCATGGCTTGACCTTCTAAAGAATAACAACTTCCCAGCATCACCATCTGGAAACAAAATGTTCAAACACATGAGTTTGTGGGGTATACTTCAAATATACTCGAATCACAGTGTCCTCTTTGTTCTCAAATGAATCCCTTGGTTGTATGGCAATTTATACCAACAAGCCACTGGTCTTGAACTCACAGAGATCTGGATCAATCTCTGCCTCCTTAATGCTACGATTAAAGACGTGTGCTACCACTGCCTGACCTCTATGTTTAATATAGTGGTTGGCTTTGTCCTCTGATCCCCAGGCAAGCTTTATCGGGGTACACAATATATCACCACAAACCATTAATCCCAGAAATTTGATACACTTGACAAAGAACCTACTGTGTGACTGATTTTAATTAGGTATCATCTAAATCCAAATTACAATACCCTGGTCACTAAAGGAAACACATAGTGGATCCACAGGCAGTAGGCTGTCTGAAACTAATACCTTATGATCCACCCTTGTAATAGCACATTCTTTTTTTTTTAATTTATTTTATAATTTAATTTAGTTTTACGTATCAACCACGGATTCCCCTATCCTCCCTCCTCTAGCCGCCCCCTGTCCTCCCTCCAGCCCATCCCCCATTCCCATCTCCTCCAGGGCAAGGACTCCCCTGGGGATTCAGCTCAGTCTGGTAGATTCAATCAAGGCAGGTCCAGTCCCCTCCTCCCTTAGCCCAAGCTGAGCAAAGTGTCCCTGCATAGGCCCCAGGTTCCAAAAAGCCAGCTCATGCACTAAGGACAGGTCCCGGTCCCATTGCCTGGGGGCCTCCCAAACTGTTCAAGTTAGTCAACTGTCTCACTTATCCAGAGGGCCTGATCCAGTTGGGCAGGGTAGTTATATTCAAGTCTCCAACCAATGTAAATCCAGGCTTTCTATCTAGCAGTCCTTTTAATGTCTAAGTATTGTCCTGTCTCTAGTGTAAAAAGATCTTTCCCAATAATCATAGTTCCTTTTGGAGGAAGGATTGGTGGTATCAAATATATACTCAACACATTATAGCAGAGTAATTCCACCTGTGGACCCAGCTATTATTTAATAAGTTGATTTTATGTCTAAAAAAATCTATTTGATCAAAAAAATTGAGCAACATACAAATACATTTCTTGGAGCCATTAACCTCAACTGTTGTTCTCCATGCTTACCTTTTTTTGTTATTGTTGTAGTCAGCAACTTCCATTTTAGCTGCCTGTCTGATTTGTCACAAATATTCCCTTCTCTATTGAGCTTCTCCAACTCTATTGAATGAGCTATGGACCAAAATATCCCCTTGCCTTCCTAATTCATCACAGTAATCACAGTCTGGTGCAGTAAGAGTGCTACCACTGGCACCTAGTTTCAGGTGCAGAGAAAGGGGGTTTATTTCTCCATCATGTCATGCCTCAGCTCTGTGATCACCTCTCCAGGAGTCATTCCTGACCTTCACAGTGAAGTCATCACTAAACTCCATGATGGTGCTAGCAGATCTCCAGAGGGCATTCTGAAGGCCTTCCTGAGTCCTGTGCTCTATGCAAATTACTGTGGAATAAAAACCTCTGTTGGAGTCTTCAGTCTAGCATTACATATCTAACCCAACTACCCTGAGCTGTTTATTAATTCCTCTAGTATACTGCAGGGAAACTGAGATAGTTCAACTATTAGAACATGAGACACTGACTCAACGAGAGCCATGGAAGGAATACACTTATCTAAGCCTCTAAAATTATGCCAGAACCCATTAAGAAACCCTGAGCCCTAAAAAAAGTACCTTAATCTAAATGAATTCTTAATTAATAATCATACATTTTCCCTATTTTCAAAGTTCAACTGTAGAATTACTTTATTTTCTCCTTTCAGTAATGAAATCACTCAAATCACTTGGGTATACAATATATTTCTTCCCTCAGTCATATCCTTGACTGGATGATGTTAAGTTTAATTCAGTCTATGGAAAGGGAGATGGGAACAAGCTTTGAGAACTGCGCCTGCTCCTTTGTGTGAAAAGTCCCTACAGATCTTCCAGCACATCAAAGTTTCCAACTCTAACTACAAAGAGAAGAATCTGCTCAGCAAGCTCTGATGGTTCAGGATCTTGTCACTAGTCAACATCTTCCAAGACACCAAGGATGCATTCTTCCATAACAGGAATTAAACAAACAAACAAATTAGCTGTGAAAACTACCCCATGGGAAAATCATGGTTCTCACAACATAGCCTGTTGCTTTTTTATAAATTCTTTTACTTTCTTGTCCATCTGTAAGCATCTTATTCAATTTTCTTTTATCCTTTTTACTTGCTAGACAATAAATCGGCCAACACTTAAATACTTTTATTTCTTGTCTCACTCTCAGTTTCATTTGAATTAGTTCAGTGTCTTAGTTAGGGTTTTCTATTGCTGTGAAGAGACACCATGGCCACAGCAACTCTGATAAAGAAAACACTTAATTGGGGTGGTTCACTTACAGTGAGGTTCAGTCCATTATCATCATGACAGGAAACATGGTGGTGTGCAGGTAGAGAGTGCTGCATCTTGCAGGCAACAGGAAGTTGACTGGCTGTTACACTGAGTGAAGCTTGAGGAAAAGACCTCAAAGCCCGCCCCCACAGTGACACACTTCCTCCAACAAGACCACACCTACTCCAACAAGGCCACACTTACTAATAGTGCCACTCCCTTTGGGGGCCATTTTCTTTCCAACCACCACATTCCACTCCCTGACCCTCAAAGGCTTATAGCCATATCATAATCCAAAAAATGCATTCAGTCCAACTTCAGAAGTCCCCATAGTCTATAACAGTCCCAACTTGTTTCAAAGTACAAAGTCTCTTCTGAGACACATGACAATCTCTTAACTATAATCACCCTATAAAAATCAAAATTAAAAAAAGTAGATCATATAATAGCACAGAATAAACATTACCATTCCAAACAAAGGGAAGGGAGCATAGAAAGGAAATACTGGAACAAGGCAAAACCAAACACCAGGTGGGCAAACTTCAAACTCTGCATCTCCACATCTGATGTCAAAATACTCTTCAGATCTCCACTTCTATTCAGATTTGACTGTAACATACTTCTTTCTCTTGGGCTTATTCCACTCCCTGTTAACAGCTTTCCTTGGTAGGTATCCCACAACTCTGGCATTTCTAACATCTTGTATTGTCCAAGCCAATCCAGGCTTCAACTTCACAGCTTCACACAGTGGCCTGTCTATTAGACCTCTACTCGGAGACACCCCTGATACACTCCTGGCCTCAGCAGCTTTCTTTAGGTTCTGAGACAAAATCCATAACTCTCTTCTAGCCTTAACTCTAAAGACAGAACCATGTGGCCAAAGCTGCCAAGTTCTGATGCTTACTGGGGCTGGAAAATTATATCTTCATCAGCTTTCAGTCTTTTACTGCCTAAGCTTGGCTGTCCTGAAACTTATTCTGTAGACCAGGTTTGTTTTTTTTTTTTCTCTATAAGTTGGAAACTTAGCTGGGTGGGATCTTGCCCTGAGGTCACTATTCCCTTTGTTCCATTTCTTAATCCACTTATCTCCTTGAACATAGGATTTAGTTCTATTCCACTTCCTGGTGCTCTTTTTCTCCTCAAAATGTGCTTTTTGTAATTTGTCATGCTGAGCTTGCTACTTTTCATTATAAATCTTCATCAGAGATACCACTAATATCCACATGACAGAGTCTGTACTAGTCTGTTTTAAGATTTCTTCTGCCAAGGAAATTAATGGAAAATTCTTCACGTTAGCCTCAGGCAGACTCTTCAGACAAGGGCAAAAGGCAGCCACTTTCTTCACCAAAATGTACGAGAATGATCTCTAGGCAACATACTAAATTCTTCTCTGAAACCTCTTGAGTGAGTCTCCGACAGTTCGAATAACTCTTAACACCTGTCTTCCAGGCTCCTAGTAGTGTGGCTCATTAACCAGTGCTTAAAGCATTCCACAGCTTTCATAACCTGAAGTACCAAAGTCCAAATTCCTCCAAACAAACACATGGTCTGACCTATCACAGCAATACCCCAGTCCCTCATACCAACTTCAGGTTGTGTGAGAAACAGGCCAGCAATTTAGTCATGAAAGAGACATATGTATAAAATAATTAAAACGTACATAAGAAAAAAATAAAAGACACCATTTGCTTTATGATAAGAGGTTTGAAATATGAAGAGGAAAAGGGACAGGAAAGATCTGAAAAAAAAGATGCACAGACATCAGGACATCTGCACAGGGGTCTGGCAGGCCAACTATGTGTAAAGAAAATATGAACTAGGAGAGTCATGCATCTTACAGTAACAAATTATTGTAAGTATTCCAAGGGTATTCAGGTGGGGCTTGGGACAAGTTGAGAAAAGTGTGGCCTTCTTGTGCGCACAGAGGTAAGTCCTCAGGGGCGACTGTTGAGGATGTCAGTCAACATCTCATACAAGAATATCTGAGAAGTACATTTTTTTTGCCAGCAGAGATTTGAAGAGCCATTCCCATCATTTTCTGACATTTACCAATAATTTAAAATTTACCTTAGTGTTTATTTCCACTGAGAAACCATCTCTTCCTGCTTCCCTTTCTCTTTCCTGTATCCTTACCACACACAAAACTTTAATCCATCCCCCAGGATCACAATGTACACAATTGCCTGCTTGCTTTGATCTTTTCTGTGAGCATCTGGAGGACAGGATTTTTTTTTTTCATTTTTTAAATTCAAGTTCTCGCTGTGTAGTTCTAAAGGCACAATGAATGCTGAATAAGTGTTTGCTAAATGAATAAAAACATGTCCAGAGGTTTAAAGGAGGTGTGCTTAGGATAAGCACTGAAAGAATTATGCCATAATGTTAAAAATAAAGCACCAAGAAAACTTTAAAATCTTTCTGTATGAACTAAATTCAATGTATTAAGAATGTCTAAGAGTCAACTTATTGAAAGAATCATACTTCAATAACAAAATGTACAGTCTAATGACGTGGAAGTGACCCTGGTGATATCATGAATGAAAACGGTCAACAGAGGAAAAACATGACAACAGAGAGTGCAAATTTGGATAATGTCATCCCAAAGGGAAAGAACGTAGACGTATCAATACATCAGACTCTGACCTCCTTGTTACAAATCTGATCTCTGGGACAGAGAGGTTGTAAGGAAGTTTTTAATCATTAAAGAAGAAAATGAAATGGGAAAAGAAAAAGGCGATGGAATAAGTGTCATATACACTCAATTAGCTAGGTAGGGTGATGACCTTCAGTCTGGAAATTTAACTTGGCTTTGTGGTATTTGCATTCACTGTTAAGTGGTCAGAATTCTTTTCTACTGATTAAAGCAATATTAATTTTAAGAAGAATTCCATATACTTGCATTTTTATTAATAAGACATTTTGTAAAAAAAAAATATCATGAAATGAGTTACGTATACCCAAGGCTATGAATTCCTAAAGTTATTACTTTCCACATTTGAAAAAAAATCACTTTTATGAATGCATTAAAATGTAGATACATTTACAGCAGTAATTTGTAGTCCCATCTAAGTGCTTCATTTGAAGTAAGAGAATGCTTTAAAAGCTTATGTTTTTGTTTTCTAGCTCTCCATAAATTTGTTTTATGGCTCACAAATGCAATATTATCTTTAAGGAAATGAATGTTATTTTCCATCTTTCTTTCAGTCATAATCAAGACCATAATCAAAAACTGTGCACTGATCAACTTCTTCCCATCTAAATTAGAGCATTCATCCCATCCAAAGAGCTCCATGAAGTTTTTGTGAAGACAAAACTAAGAGTGTAAAGAGAAACCTGGAATGAAAAAAATTTATCCCAGCTATTTGAATTTTATGGACCAGAGTTCACAAATGAATTTTGTAGATACCTATGTAATACAAAGTAATATGCTTACATAGTGTTTGAATTTTCAAATAATAATTGAACAGAAATAATAGTCAATTAAAAATGAAGAAAAGTACATTGTTTTCTCCCACCACCAATTTAGCCTTTAGATCATTATTTAAACATTTAAGATGAACTTGAGTATGTATATGCTTTATGAAATATAAAACATCATATTATACATGGAAGAATGTTTTATTATAGTTTCATAAATATAAGAATCAGTTTGTTGAGAAAAGTACTGCTCCCCTATCTTAACAGTAGATGATCCAAGTTTTTAATCTCAGCTCAAGATTTACTTTAAACATCCTTCTAAATATTGTAATAAGGGGATTTTTCTGTGTTCCAGATGGATTCCTATCTTGTTTCTTAATTGTTTCATCCACATGTGATACGTTAAATTGTGGTAACAACCTTCTCTGCTCAAACAAGTAATGTTTATTACAAATTCCTACACTCTACTTTTCTCAATAAAGTTTTATTTTAGAATGCAATTGTACTAATTGTTTACGAGAAGCAATCAATTCTTGTGATGGTCTTCAGAATATGACTCTTGAATCCATCTGGGTAATGTGGTCCATGAAGCTGGGTCTCCCTCCTTCTGACTTTTGTCCCAGGTTGCTTCTCTGCTACTGTGATAAACACTGGTCCAAAAATAATGGGAAAGAAAGGATTTATTTCAGTTTACAGTTTACAGTCTATCATTGGGGAAAGCCAAGACAAGAATTCAAGCAGGAACCTGATACAAGGAACTGAAGCATATAGATCATGGAGGACAGCTCCTTAAAGTGTTGCTTCCTCTGACTTACTCATCATTTTTCTTAAAGAGCCCAGGTCCACTTGCTTAGGGATAGTTCTGCCTATAGTGGACTGTAGCGATTAAGAAAATGCCCCGCTGGGCGGTGGTGGTACACTCCTTTAATCCCAGCACTCGGAAGTCAGAGGCAGGTGGATCTTTGTGAGTACTAGGCCAGCCTGGTCTACAGAGCGAGATCCAGGAAAGGCGCAAAGCTACACAGAGAAACCCTGTCTCGAAAAAAAAAACAAAAAAACAAAAAACAAAAAACAAAAAAAAAAAAAAAAAAAAAAAAAAAAAGGCCCCGTAGATGTGTCCACAAGCCAATCTCATGGAGACAATTTCTCAATTGAGGTTCTCTCTTCTCAGATGATTTCAGTTTCTGTCAAGTTGACAAGCACTAAACACATAACACTTTACTTAAATACTTTCCCATGGATTCTTTATTTCTTTCTTGTTCCCTTCAATACCTACAAGGATTATAATTTCTTAGTAAATATTAATTTTTTATACTTTATTGATGCAAACATTACCATACATAGGAGTATTGAGCTTTTTACTCTGAAGATATGTTCAGAGAGAATTAAGTTTGGGAATTTTTCTTTCCATTGTTGAATCAGAACATAATAATTAGTCAAAAATTTCCCTTATTGCTTTTCTGTATTTTCCATTACATAAACAGTAGGTTTAGAATAGTAAATACTGTTTATTATCATTTAAAATACAAAGGCTTCATATCTGTTCTGATATTAAGAAGTGATATTAATATTTTCTTGGTGATTTTTAGGTCATTGTTAGAAGTACCATCCTCATTAATCTTACTGTGTTAACCTTCACTACTCTGCCTGTGAAATCCCTAAGATTAAAGCAATAATGAGAATTTAAGAATTGCATATTCAGTTATAACTAGACATATACTAATGTGGGACCATTTAACAAATTCTAGACAAATTGCTAAAACTAAAACATATGGACCCTACAGATCTGAAAATCAAGTGTGTAACTAGACAATAAATTAACTCAAAACAAAATTGTTTTCCTAACAAAACTTGCTTTCTACATAAAAATATTAGTTCTTTCTACCAGCTTTCTGTAACACTTTTCCAAAAACTACTTGATGTAATATTTGATTGATCATGACAAAAATTTAATTTAGAAGACATACACAAGGGTAAAGCTGCCAAAACTATAGGAAAATGTGCATCAAAGACAATTTTTTTAGATTTATAATTTAAGCGTACATGTGAGCAAATGCATAAACAATGTGTGAACAAACGTGCTCCCCTTGCACGCAAGATCCTGCAGGGGTCAGAGAGGGCATATCCAATGCCCTGGAACTGAATTTATACATATTTGTGGGTTGTCATACAGGTGCTGGAGAACCAAACAGAGTCCTCTGCAAGAGCATCAAGTGCTCTTAAATACTAACCTACTTCTCCAGCCCTAGGTACACATTTCTCATCAGCAGTTAATTTAATTTTGAAAAGATACAATGTTGCTTTTAGATATTTAGGGGGAAATAGGCTTTTCCCAATGACTCTACCTTCCTTGTTCATGAAATCCTGTAATTTTCTACTTGTGTACTTATTTATTGAGCTGTTTCTTCATCCATTTAACAGTGTTTGTCATATACCCTACACTCTACTGGACATTGCTATGAACATACACGTTAAAAGACACAGAACCTCAGAACACAGCATTAGGGAATCCTGATTATGTAAATAAATAATTAGGTTTGTGAGCAAAATGATGAAACCATTGTGTCACATGCCATATAATGTAGTAGCAAAGCATGAACAAATGTTTCTTTAGAATAAAACATAACTGAAAAAAATGTAAGAATTAGAAAAGAAATAGAAAATGCATTATTTCTTAACATGACACGTTCATCCTCCCCAAATATCACCAGGTTTTAGTCCACAGGTTAATTAAAACCACTAATTAGTTCAACCAAGTTCCTAACTATAATCAATCTACAAGAACCAGTAACATTTTCCTACATCAGCAATAAATAATATGAACACATATAAATATAAATATTCACACTATAAAAAGAAATCCATCAATTATTCAGTGACTAGTTGTGTTGAGATTATATTAAATAAGGCTCTTATGGGGGAAAAAAACTTTAAAATTCTAAATGTAAAGAATAAACAATGTGAATAAATGTACAGGTATGCTGAACTCTGAAATGTTGCAAATTCCTTACTAATGAAAGTATAAGTACATTATTATCTAAATAAAAATTTTATATATGCTTATGAGTGACAATAAAATTACTCATAAATATAGAAGATTAAACGTCTACACATTTTCTAACTATTCTATTTTAAAGAATGAGCTTTTACTGCCAGACACTAACATTAGCATAAAATGCTAGCCAGAGTCATCACTGAGTGCATCACTCTTTTATTGCATGTGTTATTTATCATAGTCAAGTGTTTATCAAGATGCGACAAAAGAGTTCTGAACTATCCTGAATAGTCTCAGTACCTCAGAGCACAATAGGGCAGGGCCCATAATTAAAAGTTTGAAATACATCACGATAGCAGTTGGGTTTGGCTTTTTGGTTTTTGTTTGGTTGGTTAGTTGTTTGTTTTTTGTTTTGTGTTGTTTTTTTAATTTAATAGTTTTTAAGTTTAGCCTTACTTTTTTTATTTTATTTTATAATTTAATTTAATTTTACATATCAGCCACAGATTCCCTTGTCCTCCCCCCTCCTGCCCCCCCCACCCCGCCTTCCCCCCACCCCACCATTCCCATCTCTTCCAGGACAAGGACTCCCCCATGGATTCAGCTCAACCTGGTAGATTCAGTCCAGGCAGGTCCAGTCCCCTCCTCCTAGGCTGAGCCAAGTGTCCCTACATAAGCCCCAGGTTCCAAACAGCCAACTCATGCACTGAGGACAGGTCCAGGTCCCACTGCCTGGATGCCTCCCAAACAGTTCAAGCTAATCAACTGTCTCACTTATCCAGAAGGCCTGATCCAGTTGGGGGCTCCTCAGCCATTGGTTCATAGTTCATGTGTTTCCATTCGTTTGGCTGTTTGTCCCTGTGCTTTTTCCAATCTTGGTCTCAACAATTCTCGCTCATACAAACCCTCCTCTTTCTCGCCAATTGGACTCCTGGAGTTCCACCTGGGGCCTGGTCGTGGATCTCTGCATCCAGTTCCCTCAGTCATTGGATGAGATTTCTAGCATGACAATTAGGGTGTTTGGGCATCCTATCACCAGAGTAGGTCAGTTCAGGCTTTCTCTCAACCATTGCCAGTAGTCTATTGTGGAGATGTCTTTGTGGATTACTGTGGACCTCTCTAGCACTTTGCTTCTTCCTATTCTCATGTGGTCTCCATTTATCATGGTCTCTTATTTCTTGTTCTCCTTCTCTGCTCTTGATCCAGCTGGGATCTCCTGCTCCCCTAAGCTCTCTTTCCCTTGAACCTTGCCCTTCATTACCCCCACTCACATCCAGGTTGTTCATGTAGATCTCATCCATTTCTCTGTCATTGGGCGATCCCTGTGTCTTTCTTAGGGTCCTGTTTTCTAGGTAGCCTCCCTGGAGTTGTGAGTAGCAGTCTAGTCATCTTTGTTTTACATCTAGTATCCTCCAATGAGTGAATACATACTACTCAGCAGAGAAAAACAATGACATCATAAGGTTTGCAGGCAAATGGATGGATCTAGAAAAAAATCATCCTGAGTGAGGTAGCCTTACTTTTCTAATCCTAGGTAATTAAACAAAACCATTTCCTACAATATATCACAAAAAGATGGCATACAGTCCCAATACTATATAATGACTTTACATTCTAAAGTTAGTAAGCCACTAAATTATCTTTCATAAATTACAAACTTAGCAGTGATATAGTGATGATTAATGTTAGTTCTAAAAATTAAATTATAGTTATAAATACAAAATATTTTTGAAATCTCTCTTTACAGACAAAAACTCCATCTACTTACTGATGCTTTTATTTTTTCATGGTACAAATGCAACTTAAATTATGAGGCCATATTGAAAATAATGGTAAATATTAAAAAACTACTATTTTTAAAAAGAAAATATAATTTATCAACAATTGTTTTTATTAAGCAACTTTTACATCAGTAGCGCTTTTGCAGGTATTAAATATATAAATTTCATGTTCTAATGTTTATAATTTATGATTATATAGCATATTGACATGTGTGTTTTATGTATCAAGAAAATGATACTTTCTAAACCTTCATTCATATTTATTTTACATTTTTAAAGTACAATTTGATATTATGAAAAACTTATTCTCTTTATTTTCCGTATTCATCCATATTTTCCTGCCTTAGTGTGACGGCTAGAATCAACAGCAGAATAGATCACACATGTACTGATAAACACATCCTTAGCTCGTTTCTAGTTTGTGAAAATGATTTCACAATTTTACCATTAACTATGATGTCTGCTGTAGACGTTTTTAACACACTTTTTTTTTTTTACCGATATTTGTTTTCCACTGTGTTTTCCTTGTTAAAATTTTTGTAATGTATGGATATTGAATTCTTAAGTTATACAATAGTGCTTTTTATTTTAAACGTATCATCAGAGGTAAATGGATTCTACCATAAAATTTTGGTAAATTTTAAGGACTTCAAGAACATCATATTTTAGTATGAATATATTCCTCCAGCCACTATATGGATAAAATACTCAACGTATTATTGTTTTTACAAAACAATTATCATTTTGCATTTCTACATTCATAAGAGCTCCACTCTGCTCCAGGTCTTAAGTTCTAGAATTTCTGCTTAATTCATTTGTTTTAATCCCAGTTTCTTGAATGTTTAATTAAAAGAGTTACTTTCAATTTTGATATCATGATTACATCATTCCAGTGACTAGGCCTCTTCTTTGTCTATTTTATTTATGTTTTCTTTTCCTGGTACTTTGTATTACTGTAACATTTTGTACAATATTGTCCAGTGTATTGGAAAATGCACAGTTTTGGGGAGACACTGTTTTCCTTCTAAGAAGACTCACTATTTTCTTCTACAGGCAAAATTAAAAAGCAGCTTACCCTATGCAGCTCATGGGTGAGACTGTGCTAAGAACTACAATATTCTACTTGATGAGTCTTGAACTCTGATTACCCTTTTGCCCCATGACACTATAGCACTTCAGCAAAAGATTTTTTTTTGTCATTTTCTGGTTGCCTTCTTAAAGTTCTCATTTACCAAAAAACTTGAAAAAAATCAATGCAAAAAATAGTATACTATTTTTAGTAGTGTTTACCACCCTCACCCCACCCCTGTAATCTTGGCTTGAAATTCTGGCCTGTGGTGCTTCTGGATCCCATCTTCTTTTCTCTAGAGCACTACAATATGGATGCAAGCCCCAGGGGTCTTCCAGCATGTTGGCTGCCGTCCAAGTTCCCGGCTTATTATCAAACTAAGACTAAGCAAATACCAGTGAGAAGTAAGTATATAAAGTTTTAAACTTACTCCAATGAGATTATGAGATTTCTCCCCCTGCGCCCCCGCCCCCCCCTCTGTCTACACACACACACACACACACACACACACACACACACACACACACACACATTTCTGACTGTTTGGAATACCTTTAAACACAATCTTTTACTATTATTATTTTTAGTTCATGTTAATTCTACAAACTAATGAGATTAACTATGAATATTTCCACACCACAAGCTTAAATAATGCACTGATCATGTCCACCTATCTTTTTTCCTGCCAGTAATTTTGACATACGAGGTAGAGTATGTAGAAGAATATTATTTTGAGGTGTATTACTTTTGTATATGTTGCATTTGTTTAGCTCTGTGAAGCTGTGTTACTGTGCCTGTGTAAAAAACCTGATGGTCTAATAAAGAACTGGCCAATAGCAAGACAGGAGAAAGGATAGTTGGGGCTGGCAGGCAGAGAGAATACATAGAGGGAGAAATCTGGGAAGAAAAAAAAAAGAGATGGAGGAGTGAAAAGATCTAGTAGCCAGAGAAGGAGGAGAATTCCAGGGGCAGCCACCCAGCTCCACAACCAGCAAGCCACAGAGTAAGAATAAGATTTATAGAAGAAGCAAGAGAATGGGAAAAGCCCAGAGGCAAAAGATAGGCAGGATAATTTAAGTTAAGGAAAGCTGGCTAGAAACTAAGTCAAGCTAAGGCCAGGCATTTAAAAGTAATGTCTCCGTGTGTTATTTATTTGGGAGCTGGGTGGCCCCTCAAAAAAGAGTAAAAGCAACGCTACAACAAGCGTATGCAATACTTGTCTTTGTGTCACACGTAGCTTTTAACCAAGATTCACTAACTGTTCTCTGTGTTAGCATTGGTCTGCTAACAGATTCCACCACCACATTCATGTAAAGAAGTGTCAACAATATTTGAATGTATCTTTACTTTTAAATTTTGTCCATATCTAGTTTACTAGCAGATGAAAACCAACACTATATTTAGCTGATAAAAATATTATGTCACTTCCATATTAAAAAAATAAAGGACAGGATCCAATAGCTTGTATATCTTCCTTGGGTATACCTTATATGTTACACATACTTTAATTTTAAAAATGAAAATAATTTAACTTTTTTTTCTTCATCTAAAATATGTTGAAACTCCTTCACACATCCTAGTTTACAACTTCTGTGTCCATTGTCAATGTTAGCACAAGTAATAACTTTCACACTCACAGTTTTTTAAAAAGTTAAAACGTTTGACTTCTTTTGCTTGCTTCTCTGGCATTTGTACTAGGGAATGTTTCTGCAAGTGCTAATTTCTTCAAAGTTGCAGTGATTTCGAAGGAAGAGAGACTTGCATCCAGTAGTCAAATGAAAACTGGTAGCACAAAATTCAGTAAAAGTGGTAATGGAAACTTTAGAGTGTACTGTGCCTCCCAGTCTCTGAGGAGCATGGTGGTCAGCTTTGCTAAGACTATTTACGAAATGATAGATTTAAGATTCCACATGCCCTCGGGCTTCAATTTGGGAGAAGCTATCTCAGAAATGAGTTTTAAATGCTGCCTGAATTGTCACAGATGATGGCTATGTGTAATGACTTCAACACTTGACATTTTAAGGCATCTGAAGTCATCTGTATTAAACAGTATATAACTCATTTTGGTGGCCAGCTGCCTGTTTATTTGAAGTTTTGCTTTCTTATAAGTCTTCCATATGATTACTGAAGTGTCACTACCACAGGCCCTTGACTATTAGTATTTATCTTTAAAAAAATTATCGTTCAGTTACCACAGACAGCAAAGATAACACAGCTTTAGAGGGGATGTTAACAGTTATTCCATCTAAACTCAGTAGTGTCTTCAGGCTGCTTGGTTATTGCAGGTTAAAAGGATAAGCAGGTGAAATCTGTGAAAACAGAAGCTTTAATTAATATGCATTTAAGGATTTAAGACAATGTAAATATAATGATCTCCACCAGTCATCTATGTCATTATCCAAGCAAAATCAAAGGGATGGTCATACTCAAAGTTGGAAACATGAATTGTATTCCAAGGAACTTATCACAACTCAAAAATGCTAGATGCTACATGAGATTTCAAAACAGAATTACTGAAATGGTGAATATACAAGACCTGATCATGTAAATTAAGGACGCACAGCCTGAGGGAAGAGGAGACCTTGGAGACCATGCTGCTACAACTAAAAATGGAAGCTAGGAGATCTGAAATCTAGGTGATTAATCCAGTTAGCTGTGGAAACAGAAAGCTTAGTGGAAGGGTGAGGCTGGAGTGGCATTCAGATTGTTCGTGCCCCTGTGTGCTTACCTGCTCACACCTTAGCCCTCCTTCACATTTCAACACAAACAACGTGACCAGTTGCTGTGAGACCTTTAGGAGGCCAGGCAGTGGTGGCACATGCCTTTAATCCCAGCACTTGGGAGGCAGAGGCAGGTGGATCTCTGTGAGTTCGAGGCTAGCCTGGCCTACAGTGTGAGTTCCAGGAAAGGTGCAAAGCTACGCAGAGAAACCCTGTCTCAAAAAACCAAAAAAAAAAAAAAAAAGAAAGAAATCCACACCTACTCCTTTAAGAGGGCTTCCCAGCTCACACTAGCCAGGAACAATGCCATGTTTAAAATCTGCCGGACACATGTGGGATTTTATATTGCCAATGTTCTCAATTAGCATACCATTAACAGTTGGTGCCATCTATTTCAGCTCCTGTAAAATCTTCATTTATAAATACTATGGATTGTTAACTTGCATTGTACATGAGGCTTTTAACAGTCACCTGTATAAAGTCCAATAAATAAGCAGACAGTTAAAAAATTAAGCACATCATTTTATTTGCTTGTTTCACGTGCAAATGTGTGTTCTACTTTCTCCTTTCAACTTGATTTTTTATACAACATTTAATTCATCCATGTTAAAGGCAAACCTTAAGACAATGTAACAAAATGGTATCTTTTGATTAAATCAAGGTGATAAATGTGATTAGATTCCCATCTCTCTTTACCTGCCCTGTTAAAATAGTCTATTATATAAAAACATAGATATAACCAAGATAGTCTATTTGAGGAAACTCGGTCAGGTATCTCTGAGAAGTTTTTAAGTAATGACCCTCTGAATGATAGTAAATTGAATGGTTCTTCTCTAACTGATATGCATTGAAGAAACAGATTATGACATAGGATGGAAAATAAGCTGTTGAGTTATAATCTACCTTGAAAAGCTGCTGTAAAGGCAGGGTCTCCTTGATTTGATTGTCTTTTTTTAGTGTTTAGGTGACTTGAAGTTATCATTTTCTTACTAGGAAATGAAAAGTAGAGTGATGCCCATCAGTGAAGGATATAAGACACAATGCTATGCAAAACAAAAACCCTTCAAGGACATTAGATTCTGGTAGGAAAGATAGTGCTAAATTAGAGCCAGTGTAGTATCATGGCCCATAGCCAAGATGGTCTTTTTATTACAAAATGCTCTTATTATTTTTAAATAAGAAGAATTGCAGCCTAAAGTAACTGCTTGATTTAACATACAAGAAAACCACGAACACTTAGAATATATTTTGCATTACATTGCACTTGCTGTGTAAAAAAACTACTGGAGTGACTTTTAAGTAGTGGGCAGTTATTATGCGAACCCTGCTAACTCATTTAAACGTTATTAGTTTTTAATGATTTATTTGTTAAACTCTCTAAGAGCATAGTACAGATGTAGGGTAGGAAACAGGCCATTGCAGCATTAATTGATTGTGTTGTGTTAGTATTTCACTCAATGCTTGATTCTACTCATGTTCAAAATTATTAATGTAGATTGGTTAGGCTTCAAGATTACTTTTTAAGTTGAAATACCATATTCCCCTTGGATACATTACAAATAGCAATTTAATCATCGTTTTCCTTGAGTCTACTAAATATATTAATTTGAATTCTCTTATATAAAGATTATCCATTCATTGATGAATAGTAGGACCAGATAGGAAATTAGATTAAATTGACATACAGAAAAATCATATGCACCACAGTAAAATAGAATAGTCTAACAAAAAGCCATTCTTAAATTACTTAGAGGTTTGTCATTCATTAAGCTAAAAAAGAAATCCTTTGTTTCTAGTCTGGCATCCAAATAACTACTTACCATAGATAAAATTTTGTTAGATAGAACTAGCTATCTTAAAACATCTGACATAATTTCTCATTAATTCAATCTTTTTTAAATTACATGTACATATAGGAATTTAAAAATAAAATGTAACTTTCTATTGATAGTGTATTTGTATTGGTCTATGTATTCACGTAGTGGGATTATGTTTGAAATAGCTGTTGTAAATAGGAAAATATGCCGGTTCATAGAAAAGACAAATCACTCTTTAATGAGTTACTGGGAGAGTTACAGCATCACATCCCTGGACAACCACGATGAGCTCCAGAAGTGAGAGAGAAAGACTTCAGGTCTGAAGAAGTATTTCATTAGGACAGAAAGCTACTGCTCATGTCATGCTCCTGAAGAGGGGCATCCCTCAGGTCCCTTCAGCTCCAAAGAACAAGGGGAAGTTTCTTACTCACACAGATTTCCAGAGGACTCAGGAAAAGTTCCTCACCAAGGGACTTAGCTTTTGTGCTGGGATCCAGGAAGGTACTAATAAGGACAGGCTACATAACTCAGGGCCATCTTGGACGAGTAGCAGGGAGCTGAAGCTGGAAAGATGAAAGAGAATGAACTCTGAAAGAGCTGCAAGGTCACAGTGTGTGTTCCTTATCAACTCTCTGGAGAAAGCTACAGTGGGATGTGGCCTAATTTCCAGGAGTGATCCATCAAGAGGGTCTGTAATCCAGTAGTTCACAGTTCAAGGAGGGTGGTTCAAAGGGAGACACTTCCCTGGTGAAAGTATACACCTTCACTCACTCAACCTATTTGCATCAGTGGATATTTGCGACTTAATTCTCATGCTTTCCTGATATCACTCAACTAGGGTGTCTCTGTTTTCTCTCTCTCTCTCTCTCTCTCTCTCTCTCTCTCTCTCTCTCTCTCTCTCTCATTGTTTTCCCTTAATATCTAAGTATAAAACTGACAAGACTTCACATCTTGATGTGATATTGGCATGTTAGGACATTAGAAACCTTAGGACAGGTGTGGTGGTGCGTACTATGTAAGCCCAGAACTCTGCAAGGTCACAGCAGCTCATCATCAGCTACATAGTGATTTCAAGTCCAGTTTGTCTCCAAAACAAAATAAACAAACCTTCATGATTACATAATTGCATGTCCATATTTATTTGTATAGGTGTACTATGAATTTGATGTATACCTTAATCTTTTTTACTTGACAGAATATGGCATTTATATATATTTTCAAATATCAATATCATGTTTCAGTACTTCATTTGACATTTTGGTCTTTTTATTGATATTTCTACTTTAAGTCTAATCTTTATGAGATCAATGACCAAATAAATTACTTTACTTATTTCAATATTAGCATCTGGCACAGTTCCAACTATGACATGCTGTCAAATAAAAATGAGATGGTGACCACTATATGTTAGAAAAGCAACCACAAAGCTCCACCTTTAGATATGATTCCTCCCTCTATTGTATGCTATGTTGAAAATAACAAGTTTTGTGGCAAGTGGGTCATTCTATTTCAAACATTGGTCATTTGTCATGTTTTGTTCAAATCATTCTGTATAGTTCTAGGGTCATTAAACATTTAATTTTCTGCTTTCAATTACTGTCCTTTGACATTTTACTTTCTTCCTGATTCTCAAAACATCAATCAGCAAGAGTGCATTACTTAACGTGTGTTTGTGATAATGACAGTTTGGAAGAATAAAATGTTCTTGCAGGGAGACATTTGAGTTACAAACACTGAAAACTGAGACATTTGAATACTTTCTTAAACTTGTACTTCACCTAAGTAATCTATATTAGAACAAAAGAATTGTACTGATATTTTTTCTTAAGAATGTCTACAAATATATCTGGATTATAATTGCAGCATTTTATACAAAGTTCTAAATCTAAAATTCAATAAGCATTAGATCAAATAGCAAGCACACTATTTTGAATTTACCACCTTCAAAACTACACATGTCTAGTTTTATAATAATTTTACTTTTAAGATACAAAATGTATAGAAAACCAAGTTTTCTGTCAATTTAATACAGTTAGTTTTTTACACTGACTAGAACATATACTTAGAAAGCTTTGGTCATTGAAGATCTAATCTTTGATAGATGGCAATTAGCATCTATGCTTAACATTTTATCAAGGTCTCTATTAGATAATTGAACCGGTGTCATAGTTATTAATGTGTGTTCTGAGGTCAAATAGGATCAAGGCAAGATTTTATTCAAACTTTGATTTACTTTGCCACACTTGAAATAATCTCTATTGGCAAGATAATGCCTATAATTTGCTAGAACACACAAGTTCTCTCTCTCTCTCTCTCTCTCTCTCTCTCTCTCTCTCTCTCTCCTCTTTCTCTCTCTCTTTCTCTCTCCCTTCAAAATCAAAGCACTTCAAAGATGATAGTATTTGAACTTACTTTCTTCATTAGAATGAATTATTATGAATCATATTACAGTAATTACTTTGATTTTCATGTAAAACTATCTCAAATTTAGTTTTTTCAATAACAGATTTTGTTAAGTTTACACTTTCTTAGGATTAAAAGTTTTATTGTAGCCAGTTATGGGATTCTTCTGATGTCTGGGTTCAACTATATTCACTCAGGCATCTTCAGTTCTTAAAGAAGGCAAGTGATGGTAAAAATATAAAACTCTTTGACACCTCAGGTCATTTCTATTTTCATGTTCTCTCTATAATGATGTAGTATTTTATTAAATTTAGAACATCTATTCATATTTTAACTGTGTTACAGAAAATTCTGTGTACATTGTGAGAGAGAATTATAAAAAAGAAATGATAAATAAAAACTAAAAAGGAAAAAAAAACAGACAGTACTGGGGAGTAGATGAAAACAGGAATTGCAGTTCAATAGCAATAGACAGAATGATCACATGACTTCTCTCAACTCTATGGTTGTCTTTCTATACATCAAACACTAATAATTTATATGCTAATTAAATTATATGAAGAAACCACCTTATAAGGAGGTATTTTCATCAAATATGTTGTATAAATCATTTAATTTAGTAAAGTAGTATAATGAATATTCTGTGCTAATTCTGAACAAAATGAGAAAATTAGGGTGGTATTATACTGCCTAACTTCAAATTATATTACACAGCCATAGTGACAAAGGCACCCTGTCACCACACACACAGGCCCAGCCTTCTTCTAACAGTTTATTGGCCTATGTGTCCACACATTATTCTCTGTGTGGAGAAATCAGTCAGAAGAGAAGCAGGTGTATAAGCCAACAGAATACAGATATAAGCTAGGCATCTAAAGGCAACAGATTTTTCACCACATGCTGAAAATGTGCATTGGAGAAAATAAATCTTGTTTAATAAATTGTCCTGGAAAAATTGAAATCCTCACATAGAAGAGGAAATGAAATATAAAATAAATTCAAAATATATCAAAAGCCTCCATACAAGACTGACATCTAAAACTTCTATACACATTTCCATAATATTAATTCAAACAGAGTATGGAAGGTTTTCCGCTCTTACTGTCTTCCTTAATTTATTTCTTCAGAAATTTAAAGTTTTCATTGTAGAAGTCTTTCACCTCCCTGGAGAGGTTTATTTTGAGGCTGTTGTTGAAGTTGTTGTTCAAGGCTATTAGGAATGGGATTATTTCCCTGACTCTGTCTTAGAATGTTTGTTTGTTACATTAAAAAAAAAGCTAATGAATTTTGTAAGTCAATTTTGTATCCTGCCACATTATTAAAATATTACTCACTTCTAGAATGTTTTTGGTGGGGTTTTAGGAATCTCGTGTCTAATGGCATATCATCCACAAACAGAAATAAATGGATTTACCCACATACCCACAGATTAGTGTAGCTCTCAACCTTCATCAGAGAGGTTCCTTATGGCAGTAGACAGTGATTTTCATAGCAACTCACAGCTATTCAAAGTGAAGAAAGTACGTGATTTGGGGAGTGCTCACCCCAAGTGTGACATCTGTGTTACCCACTCCATCCAAGTCAAAAGAAGATAATTGAATGGGGAGCCGAAAGATTGTAAGAGCCGAAGATTGAGGGCTTTTTCAAAATACTTTATTCTGGACTTGACAGAGCGATCACACTAATGAGCTCACAGTAGCTGTGGATACCTAGGTAAGACCTGAACATGACCATACCACTCAACATTCCAGAATGAGGGTGGTGGTCACAAGGTTCCAACACTATCTTAGCAGTTGATGGCTGCTAAGGGAATTGGAGTCAGTTTTTTTTTTTGGGGGGGGGATATGGTCCCTAGTAGGTTAACTATGGGTGGCTCCATTGGGTGGCCCTACCTGTGTGTGCGCACAGAAGGCACTAACTGACCTTTGTAAATTATAACGATAAAAACAAGGATAGAGAGTTGATGCGGGAATTATGTCAGGGTCTGGATAATTTGGTAAGGGAATGGGGTTAGAAATAATTGAAATACATTATGAGTTTGTATGAAATTCTTAGAGAATAGACAAATAATATAAAAATTACAAAAACACAGGCTATGTTTTAAGCTCCCATAGGCCATGACTTTCTGAATGAAACTCAAAAAGCTCATAAAAAATTACCAGTAATTAATAAGTTAAATCACATAAAGTTGAAAGGCTCTGCCAAGCATGGGACAAAATAAGCAGAGTGAAGAGAAAACACACACAAAGGAAAATGAGCTTTGTTAAGGTATATGGACAACTAGGTACATGTATTTAGATAGATGTATTTATCCATAATCAAGGAAAGGCAAATCAAAGCTACATATTGTGTCACACCCCAGGCAACAAATGCTGGAGAGGTTACCAGACAAAACAAAGCCTTATACACTATGTGTGAGAAAATATGTCAGTCCATCTTCCATGAGAATCTTTATGGAGGCTCTTTAATACACATATTAAAGAATGTAATATATATTTATTATATATTAATATATATTAAAGAATATAATGTGTAATATATATTAATATAAGTTCATGAATTTAATATATAATATATATTAATATAAATTTAATAAATTAATATATTATATACTAAATAATTTAATATATATATTAAAGAACCTCTATACTGATTTTCATAGAAGATGGACTGACACACATATATTAGTAATGCTTGTGATAGATAGATAGATAGATAGATAGATAGATAGATAGATAGATGATAGATAGATAGATAGATATCCATTTAATATCCATCATAGCTATACCACCTCTAGGTTAATATCTGAAGGAATGAAAAACAATGTGTTGCATGAATCCTAAACGGTCTTCTGATAAAAAACTCAGAGCCAGATATCAGGGTGAAACCTGAAAGATCAGAGAAGTAGAGCAAGCCACAGCTACCACCTCCTTACCTTACCAACTTCTCAGCCTGACAGAGCCTCCTCAAGAGAGCGAATTTCTGTCTCCTCCTGCCTTATATTCCTTTCTCTGCCCAGCCATATCATTTCTTGTCTCAACCTTCCTAGTGCTGGGATTCAAGGTATGTGATCCCAAGTGCCAGAATTAAAGGTGTGTGCCACAACTGCCTGGCTGTTTTAGACTGGATTAATATCATGTAGCCCAATGTGGCCCTGAATTCACAAAAATCCAGACGGATCTCTGCCTCTGTCTCCTGAATGCTACGATTAAAGGAGTGTGCCACCACTGCCTGACTTCTGTGGCTGGTTCTGTCCTCTGATCTTCAGGCAAGCTTTATTTCTTAGATTACAAATATATAACCACATCAACATACTATAGAGTAGATGAAGACTTGACACTTTCTTCAGAACAGTTCACAACATCCAGCTTATGGAATCATCATTGGTGCTCTCTTATTTTCTGCAAGTCCTGCCTAACCTCTACCTGCCTAGCTATTGGCCACTTAGCCCTTTGTTAAACCAATGAGAACAACAATTATTTACAGTGTGCAAAAAGATTGTTCCACAGCACAGATGTGATGTGAATAGCTTGTTCTTGTCAATTATTGCAGAATATACTTCCCTTGACAAAGAGAAGAAATTGATAATATATTTTTGTCTCCAAATTTGCATGTTTCACCTATGCTTGAAATAGAAGAACAAAGTCACACTATAGTTGCAGTATATTAAAGATGTATAAAAATTAAAAGGAATAATTGTAGTAAACATGGACTAGAAAAGAATGCTTAGCTGATGATACTGAATATGCAGCTGGCATCACATAAACTGTAGGCATGTTATTCTCTCCACTAACACACGTGGTGAGGTAAAAGAGAAAGGACTCTCTAATATTCTGGACTAAGCACCATAGGATTCAATTTCATTCAAAATTCATTACCACATTTGCCAATTAAAATAAGACACAATTTTATAATCATGCTATGAACTGTAAGCTCTTTTTCTGCAAATATATTAGGACTTTTCTTTCAACCTTTTTAGCTTACTGATCTTCACACTTAACAAACAAAATGTATGTTTAACATATGTATGGTTAAAGCATTGGGCCAGTGCTCCTTATAGAGAGCACAACTCTGGCCTTAACTGGAAGTATCTCAATAGGAAAAGTAAGTTACAGCTGGGGTGGCAGTGACTGAAGAAGTTGAGAACAGGGTTTATTGATGGGCTTGGACTTGTAAGTCACAGGGGAAAAATAAAAGAGGACAATCTTCTCATTTCCTGCTGGGAGCCTGGAGTTATAAAATCAATGTTCAAACATAAATGTGAAATTACTTTTTTATGGATATATTTAGGCTGGTTGATTTAAGTAGTTATTTGTTCGTTTCTATGTGTTTCACTCAGTACACTAAAAGTCCCAATGTACATCTCTAGACACCGGAAGTCCCTCTGCTTCAATTGGTAACATAAAATTTAAAGCCCCCCCTTCTAAATAAATACTGCACATTCCCAGTTAATGTAAACTCTATACACATGGCTTTCCTTCTGTGAGTCCTTCTCCAAGAGATATAACAGAACGGTCATCAATTCACTCTGCATTCCAAACCACTGTGCTAATGGTTAGCTGTTCCCTTTGTGAACCTGAGCCATTTACTGAAGCTTCTGAGTATTAGTTTCTTTAGTCGCAAAACAAGAATAATAACAAAAATGCTCTTGCTGATATTTCATTTGCTTGTTTAGGATAAATAGGTTATACAGATCTGGAGAGTTCTTTGGAGCTTAGAGGGTTAGATACCCCTCCCCCATACATGTTTTGTTTTGTTTTTGTAATTTATAAGGAAAGACGGCTTTGGTTTCATAACTAAGAATAAGTTGAATATGCCTGGGGGTCATCAGACCTGAGAAAGTAAATGGAGGGAGACATGATCCCCATCAAATCCAGAAACAGTATCTGTGCTCTTATGATGAGAAGAATGGCACACAAAAATGGACATAATTTTCTTGGAATCTTGTTTAATCTTAAGCAGCTAAATTGCTCTGTCTTCCTATCTGTAAAGTGATGCTGATAATAACACTGGCTCATAGAGTGTATTCAAATTCAAATGAAGAATCACTAATAAATATTAACAGGAGCATCATCATCACTATCATCATCATCCCCCAGGGGAACCTTTAGCCAAGCTAATATGTTTCAAGATCCAAGATAATAAGGTGTTGGAAGGCACTGGGTAGGAGACTCCCTTTACTTTTGTGCTATTCCTGGGAAATCATGCGAGGATTTCACCAACTAGCTGGGTGAGATGTCACAGACTTATTATCTCAGTACCTAGGAGGCAGAGGCAGGAAGACTGCCGCAAGTTTGAGAGACTAGTGTTATATATAGTGAGTTCTAGAACAACAATAGCTACATAGCACAACACAAAGCAAAGAGAAATTTAAAAAAAAATTTCACTGCTTGGATTTTATAAGCACAAGAATGAATGTGTGGAACCAGTATAGAAGAATAACACTGTCATTCTTTGGTCATCACAAAATGATAAGGTCAGAAATGTCTGGGCTGCTTATGAGCCTTAGAACAGTGTATCCAGTACTCAAAACACAGGGGCTGTAATTATTACCAGTGAGTCTATTATCTGCTCACTGCCAAGCTCCTAAAGCTAAAGAAGATGTGGACTCCACAAAGGGCGTCAATCATTTGCAACAGCAGTTTCCTTGGCAGACTGACAGTCTACAATCACTTGGGCTTAAAATAATGATACAGTGTTGTTGTTGTGGCTGTTTAATGAAAATAAAGACAACCACAAATCCTGTAGGATTTTCTGCTCCATCAGAAGCGCAGGAACAAGCGAAGGCACATTGGATACACAGGATTCCTTTATTTATCACTAGGCTCAGAGCTTAATATCTCACCATCTTGACGGATGTGTGGGATTTAAGTGGGCAGAGGACTTCCCGTTCTGGAAGAAAGCGAAAACAAAAGTCAACCACAGAAGAGGTAATGGGAATAGGAGTTCACAGAAACCCAGTAGTGCAATGTGTCTGTGTCTAACGCTGGGGAGAAAACAAGGTGTGTGTGCAGATGGTTAAAATATATGATGAACTATGGTGATATTTTTCTTTTGTACCAAAATGTTAATTGTATGTTAATAAATAAAGTTGCCTGGGGGTCAGAGCTATTAGCAAGCCATAGGAAAGCAGGGCAGTGGTGGTGTACGCTTGTGATCACAGCACTTGGTAGACAGAGCTAGGTAAGTCTCTGTATGTTCAGGGATACAGCCAGCATTGGATACACATGCCTTTAATCTCAATACCAACCATAGAACACCTGGAGGTCTATACAAACAGGCCGTGATGAGGCAGTCCTGTGGTTGGGTTTACAACCAATGAGAAGGCAGAACAGAGACTATATAAAGACACAGGAAGTAGCGGCTCCTTTGGAGAGGTAGGACCACTGCAGGAGGAAGGGTAAGGTTTTAGCTCTTAGCTCTGACCTCTTGGCTTTCTTCTTTGCATTGGTTCTGTGTTTCTTATTTATAAGACTTTTGGTTACATCTACAAATGGCGCCAGAAAGTGGGGCAGGAATTTCCACTTAAAACCTGAGAAAGCGTAAAAAGAAGATTCTAAAATGGAGCTAAAACAGCTTCCTAATTATCTCTCTCAAATGAGCGGCAGCCTGCGGGCTTGAGCTTCTGTATGGCGGGTTCCTGGCGTGCGTGTTTGACCAGCAGTATGGCGGGAATGAGGCGTCTGCAAGTGGCACATTAAACTGCATGGTGGATTTAGCCTTTGCTAGTACAAAACAAAAAGAAGAGGTTTCTGGGCTAAACGCTGCTTTGATAGAAGCATAGACCCATGAAGGCTCCCAGAGCTGGTGGTAAACGTATCACCGCCATGTTGGGAAGCTGAGGTGGGCGGAGCCAGCAGCCACAGCACCGTTTCAGTCTTAGAATGCTGCAGTTTAAAGTAACAGGTTCACAATAAGACAGATTCAGATGGAACAAAACTTTAAATGCTTTAAAATGTGTGTAAAAATGTACATAGGCTTCAAAGAGAGATAAAAAGGAATATATACAGTTATATAAAGAAATGTAGTTTTGAAAAATAAAGTCTTTAAAGAGACAGTAAAGGTAGTATAAAATATAAGCCACGTAAAGATGGATATCACACAGAAAATCTGCATTGTGTTGTCTTTGGGATTCTTAACTGCAGAGAGATATTTGATTGTAAAGGAAGCTGATATGTATGTATATTTTAAAGATAACTTGACTTCAAAATTTGGATGTAAAGATATGTTGCTTTGGAAAGGAAGCTCTGATTTTGTTTCCACAGAAAGCCAGAGGCTATGGATTTGTTCCAGATTAAGATACATCAGGTTTGACCAGTCAAGACCACCTGAAAGGTCTCCGATGACACCATGGTTCAGATGATCCAACATCCAGAACCATTTCAAGGCAACTGGCTCAGACGATACACTCTCACAGACTACTCCATAATTCTAAAATTTTCTTTGTGTCCTCATAAGATACAGCGCCCCCCTCCAGCAGGAAGCAGTAAGAGAAGCTACGCCCAAATTCCCAAATTATATGTAATTCATTTTGTTAAGGTTAAAACCTTCCTTTTTGAAAAAAAAAAGGGGGGGGGGAAGTGCTGTGGGATGTTCTGTATGGCAAATGTGTTGCTAATAAAACACTGATTGGCCAGTGGCTAGGCAGGAAGTATAGGCGGGACTAACAGAGAGAATAAAAAGAGCAGGAAGGTGGAAGGAGATGCTGCCAGAGGCTGCCAGCCACTGCCAGGACAAGCAGCATGTGAAGATGTCGGTAAGCCACGAGCCATGTGGCAAGGAACAGAATTATAGAAATGGATTAATTTAAGATATAAGAACAGTTAGCAAGAAGCCTGCCACGACCATACAGTTTGTAAGCAATATAAGTCTCTGTGTTTACTTGGTTGGGTCTGAGCGGCTGTGGGACTGGCAGGTGAGAGAGATTTATCCTGACCGTGGGCCAGGCAGGAAAACTCTTGCCACAATGAACTTGAATGAAAATGTCTCTTGAAACCCATAACTGTGTGACATAAGCAACACACTAATAATTAAAAGGTGAAAGATTATGTTATTACAAAATATCACGATGTACAGAGGATCACTAAGAATATTTTGAAAAAGATATACTCCAATAAGTTGGCAAACCTAGAAAAAAATGACTAAAATTCTAGCTACATATAACCTACCAAACTTGAACTATCATCATGTCAAATGCAGTAAATAGGACTCAGGAAGCAGTCCATATCTTTTTTTCTCATTTATTTTCTGAGATTGAGCCCCAGTGTGGCCTTGAACTCACAGAGATCTGGATGAATCTCTGCCTCCCGAATGCTAGGATTAAAGGTATGTGCTACCACTGCCTGACCTCTGTGTTTAATATAGTAGCTGGCTTTGTCCTCTGATCCCTGGGCAAGCTTTATTTGTTAGAGCACAAATAAAATATCACCACAGAGAGAGACTGAGTGGAGAGGAAGGACAGGAAACTGCACTCAGGATGTAAAATATATTAATTAAAAAATAATTGCTTTGTCTTTTGATAAATTGGCTGTTTGATTATATAGTGTCTCTTTTTTACCACTAAAAATCTTCCTTACTTTACAACTATTCACAACTTACATTAATGCAGATGCTTCAACTACTTTTTAGTATATTCTTGAGGTTTATGATTTTCTTTAATCTATTTTTTAATCTCGGTTATTTGCATTTCAAGTGGTCTTTCAATAGAAGTTCTACAGCTTTCTGGCTTATTTTTAATGGAAAGATTGATTTTATTTGTAATTATGTCTAGATGTGTGTATGTCTGTGTGTGAGTATGTATATCTGACTGTGGAGTCCTGTGGAGGCCAGATGACGGCATCAGATCCCCTGTAGTTGTACATAACCTGCTACAGTTTTTGTCATTAATCTATCCAATGCAGTATTTTTGTGTTTGTATGGGATCAGGGAGCTCAAAAAGTCTTTACTCTTCTGAGTTTTTGAAAGATGTTTGCCAAAATAGGATTGGTATTTATTTTTCCTTTATATACATTATACATATAGCATCACTTCCTGTTGCAGGCACAATTTCTATTAGTTCCTGATGTTTCATTTATTGACTGCACTTACCTAGAAACTTAGTACAAATGTGACGATGGGAAATAAAGAGGCTCTTGTGCCATTGTTCCTTTTGATGGGTTAGCATTTTACTTAGCATCTGATCCTACTTGAAAAGTCAAAAGTATTGTGAAACAGTGTAAGCTACAATATCACTTCAATACAAAAACACTCACTATTTTCTCCTTTACCTGATACCTGTTGGGATGGCTATCATACAGAAACAAAAGTTAAACACTGGCAAGGAAGTAGAGAGATTGGCTTGCCTCACCACTACTGATGAGAAAACAAAATCGTGCATTTCCTATGGAATGCTATCACAGTTCCTCAACAGGAAAAAAAAATATTGAACTAATGTAAAATTCAACTATCTCATACTTGGGTTTGAAATTAAGATATTAAAGAATTACTTATATTTGCATATTCATTGGGTTCATTGTAGCTAAGAAGTTTTTTTTAATTGTCTATCAATGGTTACTATGGTTTGATTATGGAATGTCCATCACAGGCTCCCTCATCTTGGCCTGCTTTCCCAGCTGCTGGTACTGCTTGGAGAGGCAGGTGCAGGAAACTTTAAGAGGAGCCTGTCTGGAGGAAGCACATCATGGGGCTGTTTCCTGCCCTGATACCTTCCGACATTCCCTTCAATATTCCTGGCCACCCTGTAGCATCAGCATTATTCTTCCACACCCTCAGTGATGTTACACCACAAAGCATCCCTCATCATGGAGCAAGCTGACCATGGACTGAAACCTCTGAACCCATAGTCCCTAACGAAAATGTCTTTCTTTAAAACTATCTCAGATACTCGTCACAGTGATTAATTCCATTAACATAATGAATAGGCAAGTAGACAAAGCATACAGTATTACTTTGTGTTTGGTATTGATAAAAGGAAATCATGATATATGTGGCAATATAGATGAATCTGGAGAATATTAATTCAAATATCAATTGTAGAAAAACATCTTTTACCCATTTTCTTTCTGCTTTTATATTGCTGGTTCCCTGGAATTAGATTAGGATACTGTAGCAGGAATCTTAGATGGTCTTATTAATAAAAACCAAACCTGAGGCCAGTTATTAGGGTGAATACTGGAAGATCAGAGAAGCAAAACAAGCCACAGCTACCTCACCTTGCCAGTTCCTCAGCTGATCCTGTTTCCTCAGACTGGAAGCCTCTGAGTCCAGAATGAATCTCAGCTGAACTGCTGCTAGAAGTCTGAAAGCTTAAACAGCCAAATGCTGCTAGTTTCTGGTCTTCACGCCTTATATATCTTTCTGCCTTCTGCTGTCACTCCCTGGGATTAAAGGCTCACTTCTTGGGATTAAAGGCGTGTGTCACCATGCCTGGCTGTTTCCAATGTGGCCTTGAACTCACAGAGATCCAGAGGGATTTCTGCCTCTGGAATGCTAGGATTAAAGGTGTGAGTGCCACCATTTTCTAGCCTTTGTATCTAGTGGATGTTCTGTCTTAGACCCCAGATAAGTTTATTAGGGTGCACAATATTTTGGGGAACACAATACCACCACAGGATACCCTTGACTGTATTTTAAATGCTTATTCCACTTGGTGTCATTGGTATCTCAGAGTCCTTGAGACTATAGTTACCACAAGTTTAGGTGCTCCTCATCCATCACACGCTGACAGTTTGCTGTACCTCTCTTCTTCACATTCTTTTCTGAAGACTTCAGTTCCGTGTATTTTTTAATTGATGGTCCTGAGTTCCTGACAAACTGTATATTTATGTTCCCATCTCTTTTCTTCTGATTTGTTTTCAAGACTTTTTATTACATTTTTCCAAGTTCACTGATTATTCACTGTTTAAGCAATATTTAACCCCCCTCGGTTTAACCCCAACCAAGCTAGTTTTCATTTTATGTACTAACATTTCTATCTCTATATTTTTCCCTTTTTATCTGGCTATGTGTAGCATTTGAGAAGCTGAGGTAGGAGAATTTTGAGTCTACAGCTGGTCTGGATTATATTGCAAGACCACCTCAAAAAAAAAGGAAAGAAAGAAAGAAAGAAAGAAAGAAAGAAAGAAAGAAAGAAAGAAAAGAATTTTCCACTTGTGTTCCATAGCTCTATTGTGCTCACGCCTTCTAATACTATCTTAAGTGTGAATGTGCCTGTGCATGTGTGTATATATGTGTGTGTGCCTGTGCATGTGTGTATACATGTCTATGTTTTCAAAACCACTAACACATTCATAGTAGCTCATTCTTTAGAAATTGTTTTTCCCCATCCTATGCTTTAGTTTTATTTACTACAGATTATAACTTATTTAAAGTTTTGCAAGATCTTTCTACAAAGCTTTGGAATTCTATAATGAGGTGTGGTGATATTTTATTTGTGCTGAAATGTGATATTTTATTTGTATGTTAATAAATAAAGTTTGCCTGGAGATCAGAGGTCATAGCAAGCCATAAAACAGAAGTCAGGTGGAGGCAGCACACACCCTTAATCTGATCACATGACAGGTAGAGTCTCTTTGTGGTCAAGGACACAGCCAAGCATGGTGATACAGGCCTTTAATCCCAGTACCAACCATAGAGGCCTGGAGGACTGTATAGACAGGCAGTGACAAGGAAGTGTTGTGGCTGGACTTAGAGCCAATGAGAAGGCAGAACAGGAAGGCAATAAAAGCGCAGTTAGACAAGAAGACGCTCTCTCTGGAGAAGCTATGGTGTGGTGTTAAGCTTAGGCTAGTCGTGGCTATTTGCTATTTCTCTGATCTCTTCTGCTATTACCCCTGTATTTGGCTCTGTGTTTCTTATTTAATAAGACTGTTTAGAAATTCATCTACAGTGATGCACTTTGCTCTCCTAAAGTTCTTTTAAAAGTTCAGCTATTAGTTCATAAACCTTGCTCTGTTAATTTTTTGCATTCAGTCTCTCTTCCATTTAACCTGTAATCTGTGGTAGTATTTTGTCTTAGACATTTTGTATACTACTTCCTTGCATATATTGTTTACTTTATAGTATTAGGGATCAAGCCCAGGACCTCTTGGGTGTCCTATAAGCCTCTACCACTAGGCTGTCTCAAATTGTAATATGTACTTTAAATTTCCCATAATGTAATTCATTGCTCCTCTCTATGTTTCTCAAAGTACTTAAACGATATCTTAATAGATATCTGTATCTAGAATCTCTCTACTTTAACCATTGCCCTCTATGCAATGTTTTAAATCAAAGGCATAATGCAAATCCCAGATCTTTCTAAATCCAGCACTCTAATTTTTGTTTTAGCAGAATTCCAGAAGTTCTGCTCTGCTTTCCAGGGACTTCATGCATAGGTCTTTAACCTCCTGCCCATCACCCATTGCATTTCTGGTATTTGGAGAAATTCCTGAGAAGACTATTGGCCCTCTACATGAAGTCTGTGACTACACACACACACACACACACACACACACACACACACAC
>CABHPH010125245.1:0-21391 GCA_902168325.1 Peromyscus nudipes
GCAAAGGACCTGTAGTAGGTAAAAAGAGAGAAGAAAAAATAATAAAAATAAATAAAATTAAAAAATTAAGATAAATTTTAAAAAAAAAAAAAAAAAGGAGGAAGAACCCTGACACAACATTATGAGACAAAGAAACTCCAAAGATACCGCTGAGTTCATTTTTTATTGGCCACCTACTGCTGGGCATGCAGCCTACCCTTAAGAGTAGTTTGTTTCCCCAGTAAGACTCCCTTGGAGAAAACTACATTTTCATTTGCAAGTGGTTATAAGTTGGAAATTAGTTTTGGGTTAGAGATGGAGGCTTGTGTCCAATTTCCTAGAGCCCCAACTGGTACAGACCCATGTGGGCCTTGTGCATGCTGCCTCAGTCTCTGTGAGTTCAATGTGTGTCCACCATGTTGATTCAGAAGACCTGTTTTCACGGTATCCTCCATCCCTTCTGGCTCTTGCATTCTTTCCATCTCCTCTTCTATGGGGTTCCCTGATCCCCGAGGGAAAAGATTTGATGAAGACATCTTATTTATGGCTGAGTGTTCTAAGGTCCCTCGCTCTGCATAATGCCTGGCTATGGGTCTCTGTATTTGTTCCCATCTGCTGCAGGAGGAAGCTTCTCTGATGATGGCTGAGTAAGGCACTCATCTATGAGTATAACAGAATGTCATTAGAAGTCATTTTGGCCGAAGGACTCCCATGGAAACTCCCAAACAGACTAGGCTGTTGCCAAGACTCTAAGTTGTTCTCCACAAACTGACAGCAAGGCCCCATTGCAGAAGACACCACCCACACAACTCATTGAACATGGAGAAGCCAAGCTGGCGCTCACACAGAGCCTAAACCTCTGTGTGCTAGCCTCTTTGGTACAGGAAGATAATCTACGGGCTACCAAAGTAGAAACGTAAGCACCAACCCCGGGTGCAAACCTTTGGATTTTGACAGTACTCTCCTCCCTGCAAGTTATGTTAGTGCAACGGTAGTACAAATCTTGTGAGTCGCCAGCCAACATCCGATTTGACTGAAGGTCCACTCCACAAGATGTAACCCACACCCAGCACTCCTAGGGTGACCAAGAACCTGAAACTAAGTAGCTGAGGGACCTATGGTTAAAAACCAAATACTACTGTTCTAAAAATAAATTTTAAAAAATAACCTGCCGGGTGATACACTAGTATGTCTGAACTTTAGAACTGGTTGATATGTTTTGCTGTGATCTATAAAATTAAGTTTTTAAATAACCAGTGTACATTGTCCTTCACGTGTTCTGCATTTGTTGGCCATTTATTTAGATAAGAAAGGGTGTTATGTGGTAGAAAGATAACACCAAACTAGGATTTAGCCTTGGCATTGCCAGTAACTGGCTGGTGACTTTGAGATAACCTGATTTCCTCTTCTGTAAAATGGAGAGGAAGAGGGAAGAGATGGCTACTGAGAAATTTGCAGACCCAGTACACCATGGTTGAATTCAGAACAGTATCTGAAAAAGTGGACTCTGATTTAGCCCCATGTTCAAATTGAAATGTCTAGACAGAAAGCTTTTTAAATGTCTTGAGAAAAATAGAGTATTTAACCAATTCAACTGATAGAAACTATATCATTCTAGCATATAATTAGCAAAAAGTTTTTCTAACATTGATTATATAATGTAAATATCATCAATAAATATCCATGCATAAAATGTAAAGGAAACTATATAGTCTCAGATATTTATATATATTCAACAACCAATACATTAAGTAAAGCTGTAAATCTAAGTAAATATGACCAAAGATCTTACTCTGTAGGGAAAGGCAGTACGTACATATATGGCAGAGTTAATGAAAATAATAACTTCCTGAGGGACAGAGGGACAGACCTCACACTGGCTGGTGACACACTAATGACAATGATATTTGCTTGTCTTCACAATGTGGCCTTAACTTCCTCTTCTTTCTTGGTCTCTGCTATTGTAACTGTTTGACACACCCCAAATATCCCTTCTCTTCTCTGTTTGTATTTTGCTGTGTTCTTTGCCTTGTCAAGAAATCTCGTGGAACCTTCCTACTAGACTCTTAGGATAGAAAGTCCAGTCCATTTCAATCACACCAGCTCCCTTAACCATTGAAATGTAGATCTCCTTGTTTCTAAAACTTTCCATTTCCTCTGGCACAGTCCTCACCTCACATGAACCATGTCTTTTCTTAACATAATATTTCTTTTCTAAAATTAATCACATGTGATGGTTACTTCAAGAATGGAAAGTAGGTCTAGAGAGATGGTTCAGGGGGTAAAGGTTTGCCACCAAGTTTGACAATCTGAGTTCAATACTCAGGCCCACATTGTAGAAGGAGAGACAGAACCCTGCAGGTTGTCCTCTGACCTTTACTCACCCACTGTCATGCACATGCATTGATGCATGGACACACATGCACATTCATGCATTTCAGGAAAGAATGGAAACTTTACAATAATAATTTATGATACTCTTGTAGATGGTAGGCCCGCTATAGTCCAGTTGATGGTACAGATTGTGTTCTTGGAGAGCCAATAGGGAGGCTTGGATAGTGGCAGCACAATTGGAATTCACTGAATAAGAATGTAAGATTAGTAGATAGAGGGAAAAATTAGAAGTAGAAACAAATACCAAAACTTAGAATTTTTAGTGAATTTTCGCTTACAATGAAAAATTTATTTCTAAATCAATGTCTGTGGACACCAAAAAATAAAGGTATATATATATATATATATACATATATATGTAAAATATATCATAAATAATTGAAGACACAGTATAATACCAAGAAGTAGATTAAAATAATAATGACACACTCTCAGTCATTGAGGAAGTTCATTGCATGTCTTAGAATCCTTCTTTCTCTCCTGCCCATCACTAATATATATCAAAACTCACCAAAGTCTGCCAAATGCTTTACATAATTTTGGCAATCATTTTTGAGTTTCTGTTATTCAAGTGAGTCTTTATTTGCAAGTGAAATGTGATTTGGATTCCTATATAGGCTCACATCTCAAGAGACGATACCCTGCTTATTCCAGTTTCAGAAATGAGCAAGTAGCATTCTGGTTTACACAGAGAAAGAATGGCTCTTATCAATTGCAGAGGAAATGGAAAAGTCAACATTCAGAATAAATTAACAGTAAATGTCCTCAGGAGAGGAAATTATATTCAAAAGAATTGTTCGGAAGTTTCTTTTAGAGTATGCCTCTGTGCTGACTTTGAAGAAGTGGTTCTATGATGAACTGTTATGGATAAGAATGCAATCTCAAGAGCCAGCATACAGATGGGAAGGACAGCCTTGCAATGTGGTTCGAGAAAAGTTATTTAACCTCTCTGAGACTAAGTGGACATAAAAAATGCAGCAATAATAGAACACATGGTTTTAAAGGTTAAATAGGGATTTAAAATACTTAGCCTAATGTTATTGATTGGAGATAAAATAGCCCCAAGTGTTTTGTGTAGAAGGCTGGCTTCCTGTTGGTGAAGTGATAGGAACATGAGGATGCTAACTTTGTCGGTAGACTGTTCATAGGTGAATGGACCACTAGGTTGTAAGGACTAAGTGGGAGGAAATGGGTCACTGGGTTTCTGCCTTTGACAAGCACATCTTGTTCCTGGTCCCTTCCTAGCTTTTCTCTGCTTCCTGGACACCATAAAGTGAACAGCTTCCTCATGTTCCCCACTTCCATGATGCTCTCTCTCACCTCAGGGTCAAAGCCACGGCTCCAGCTACCCATCACCTGAAACTGTGAAACTAAATGATATTTCATATTAATACCAATAACTAATAGTTGAACACTGTCAACTGAACACTTATCAGCTGGACATAGTCTAGGGTCACTAAAGAAGGAGTCTCAGTTGAGAGATTGCCCAGATCAGATTGGCCTGTGGGCCTGTCTATGGGGGATTGTTTTCATTATTAGGTGACGTAGGAGGGCCCAGCCCACTGTGGGCAGCACCATTCCCTGCGCAGGTGGTCCTAAGCTGTATAAAAAAGCCAGATAAGCATGCGCCTGAGAGGAAGCCAGCAAGCAGCCTCCCCCCACATTTTCTGCTTCCAGCTTCTGCTCAAGTTTCTACCCTGATTTTCCTCAATGATTGCCTATGACCCGGAACTGTAAACACACTGCATCCTCTCCTCTCATGAGTTACTTTTAGTCAGTATTTTTACATAACAACAGAACGGAAACTAAACATGGTTTTAAAATAAGGATCTCAAAAACTACGGAAAAAGGGAATTCAAAAGCAAATTTTTCAACTAAACATTCTATCTCATTTTCAGTGTCCAGTCGCCTTGTTGATAGATTGTCACCTAGGAAAAGAAACAGGAAAGAAAATGTGTTCTATCCGGGACAGGATAAACTCTCAAAAGAAAAAGACCAGATGGAAAATGAACTTCCTGGTGACTTTAAGGATAAGTAATTTCCTGTTGAAAAGTATATTCTACAACATACAGCTGTGAATAGTACCATCTCCTGCTTCCCACAACGAGAAAAGCAATACATTTTTAAAAGGTAGACTCCAAAGGAAACTTACAGTTTCTCTAAAAATGCAGAAACCACAAGCCCAATTGCTTACCTCAGCTGTAGGTTATGATACTGCTTTTGTTCTTTGACGTTTCTGAAATTCCTAGTTGAAAAATGTTTCATGCAAATTTTAAGGATTGTGTTTAAGTAAAAATAATGGGATTCTATCTTTAAACCCTTTTCACGTGCTCACAGAAAGTTTGAGCTAGAAGTAATTTTAACAGTTATTTGGTCCAGTGTTTTTCACACTACTTTTTAGAAATAGAACTTTTTTTTCAAAAGAATTTTTATTTAGAATCAGTGTAGAGAGCAGAACAGACATGGTGAAACAGAACAGGTGCACACATGGAAATACATACAGATATACACATGCACACACGCACAGAGGCACACACAGGAACATACGTGCACGAGAACAGATATACACTCACAGACACATGTATACATAGACACACATGCACACAGATACACAAATGCATATAGACACATGTACACAGACACACACAAGCACATGCATAGACACACACATGCACACATATGTACACAGACAAGCACACAGACACACACACACTGACACACACACACACACACACACACACACTTACCCTGCTGTTGAAGCACTAACACTAGCACACTAAGAACAATACCTGATCACCTCTTGTACTTCATCCATCCTGTGGCTATCTGTAAATGACTTCATGGAACTTGGATTGTAAATCACTGATTTAATCCAACCTGGGCTGTAGATATAAAAATGTGGAGATTCTGAAAGCTTGTGAATCACGCCTGATGCCACAGCTTTGGGGAAAACCTGGAAGTCCAGCTCATGATGGACCACAATCTTTTCCATAGCTGTCTTATTTTATTTACACGTATTTACTTAGGTGTGTGTGAATGTGGGTATGTATGAGTGCATGTGTGTGAACACCCACACGTGTGGCAATAAGATAGCAATCAGAAGGAGTTAATTCTTCCCTTCCATTGTGTAGGCTTCTGAGATTGAACTCATGTCCTCGGGCTTGGAAGCAAGCTCCTTTACCTGCTGAACTGTCTTGCAGGTCCTCTTTGTATTTCCTAAACGACTTTGCCATAGCATGTAACTTAGTCCATTCTTTCCTAATAATACTTCAGCATATTGCCAAAAGGAGTGTATTATGTTCTGAGGGCATAGTTTAGTGACAGAGTAATAGTTTGCTTAGCATGCACCAGGCCCTGGGTTCAATTCCCAGTATGCACATGTACACACACACACACACACACACACACACACACACACACACACACATTGCCCCAGGAGTATATGACCAAGAGGTCAATCTGTGAGTTACTTAACATCTTCCCTTACTTGTGTCCTATTACAGCTTTTATTCTTTCAAGTGGGGAAATATGGCAAATGTTGGAACTAGAGAAAACAGAGCTTAGTGGCACCAAGAACTGTCACCTCTTTGCTCTAGTAACCCCACCTGAGCATTTGGAACCCACTAAAGGAGACCAACATACACGCAGACACAGCCATGTGTGGAAAAAGAAACACACGTGCACAAGACTCCATAAAACTGTCTGTTCTTCATATTCTTCATCTTCAGTTTTAATGGCTACATCATCACAATTGACAAACGACGACCCGAGGAAAGATCCTTCACAAGAGTTGTCTATTTTGCCCTTGTTTTGGGGGGTATTAGTTTAGATACACAGCAGTATTGTTTGGCATCATTTGCATAGGTCCCAACAGTTATATAAAACAATTAAAAGGCAATAGCACTTCCTTAGACCTGGCTTCATTACGTCCATCTACTCTGTATAAAAAAAGCTTGCAATTGTTTTAATTTGTTAAAAGTGATGTGTTTACCCTTCCAAGTAACCTATGTGAGTCTAAAACAAACAGAACTTTTCCTCAAAACTGCTTTTTGTAGTTGCTACACAGAGATCGTCAACCCTTATTTCACAGAATCAATTTTTTCCTGCGATCAACTCCGAGTTCCTCCTCTCCATCTTAGGTAGTTGCTACTAATTTAAAATATCTAAATTCCCCAAAGGGACTTAGACTGAGTGGCTAAAATCAGCTACATTTCTAAAGATGGCCGAAGAATGTTCTACTAATAAGCTGATATTAAGTCAGACAATATTGTCTAATCTGTTTCAAAGAAGGGTAGAGAAGGCCAGGTGGTGGTGGCTCATGCCTTTAATCCCAGCACTCGGGAGTCAGAGACAGACAGATCTCTGTGAGTCAAGGGCAACCTGGTCTACAGAACAAGTTCCAGGACAGGCTCCAAAGCTACACAGAGAAACCCTGTCTCAAAAAACCAAGAGAGAAACAGAGAGAGAGAGAGAGAGAGACAGAGACAGAGACAGAGACAGAGACAGACAGACAGACAGAGAGAGAACATTTATTAATCAATATTGATTTTTTTTAAAACTTTTTAAAATATGTGATCTTTAGAAAGAAAAAAGGCTGAGTGTTAGTGTGACAGTGCAAACCTGTAGCCCCAGAACTCTGCCAGCTTGGGCAGGTGGATGGCTATGAGGCACAGGCTACATAGCAAGATCCAAGCCAACCTAGGCTATGAGAGTCTGTCTCCAAAAGGAATAATAACAGTGATAGTGGAGACAATAGTAAACACACATAAAAATGTAAAAGAAAGATGGCTGGTGAGGGTCAGTGTTTGCATAGCCTGTGCAGGGTGATGGGTTTGATCCATAGCACTTCAAGAAAACAAAAAGGAATGAAAGAAGAAAATGTGATTTGCTCAATGTCACATGAATTGATGTCCACCATGTTAACAGATGTATTTACAAATCATGGTCAGATGTTTAAAGAAGGAAAGTAATATGATAGCACTAGCTAAGAAACAGTATGAACGCTACCCAATAAGAAAGGAAGAGGCGTAGCGGTGTATTTTGAGGAAGAATTTCACACTAGACATTCAAGATGATTCTGGTTAGGAAGGAATGTCAGGAATCTGCAGGGCACAGCTTTCTGAACTCCTTTCAGTTGAGAACAAATCCTAGAACAGGGTGGGGAAAGAATGAGAAAAAGAACGTTGCCTATATATCCTTGCAAAGTTTATGGTTTTGAAAATGCAGATACTTAATATCACTAACTTGATCCAGGCTTTTTAAAAAATCTCCTAAAAGGGCTGATAGACACATACCGGAAATGCTCGGAATGTGGGAAGGCCAATCTGAATCCCAGAGTCTGTCATCTGCCCAATCTATCTCCATGTGTAGTTAGTGATAACATACTCGTGCTATCACACATAGTTTAGAATATAGGGAAACATATATGAAGAGAAAAGGAGATGGGAGAAGCCTATGGCTGACATTTTGATGTTTCTCCTTAATTTGCACTAATTATCTTTTACACAAATCAGAATCTTATGCATAATTACACACACACACACACACACACACACACACACACACCTCAGCCCCTTCACATTTTATCATTATTGGCTCTGCACTTCATTAGACACACCAACTTTTAAATGTTATCCTAACTGCCTGTTGTGAAGGATAAAACAAATAACACAAGTGTTTAAATAAAAGGACATCTTCTGTAAACCTCGATGGTGTCTTGTCCTCTCGAGGCCATCAATTTCACATATTCTGAGTGTGTTTTTCACCTTGTTTTGATGGCTCATAAAACACCAAAAATTACATTTACCTATTTTCTTAGTATTCAATATTTAGGAAATTTTCTCTGTGCAAAAACCAGTATAAAGGAACATTCCTGACTATTAACATTCAAAGCTTTCTGATAGTTTCATCGGATATTCTAAAATTGGGGTGACTATGTAAAAAATATATAATTATTTCCTAAACTTGTGAACAGACCGATTTCCAGAAAGAGAAGAACCCTAAATCCTACCAGCAATGCCAGGGATCTGTTGTCTTCTATATCCATTTAAACGTGTTCTATTACATGCTAAAAGATAACAAGTCATATTTCATTCACCTTGTGCGTACTGACATCAAGGTTTCTTATTCATTTATCAGCCATATGAAATTCTTTTATTGTCAATTGCTTGTGATATGTGTCCTTTCCCTCCTGGAATAATATGCATTTCTTATTCAATTATCACATTTTATTTTTGTCTTTTCACATGGTTGTTCGAATATTAAAAACAATCCCCACTCCATCATTTTTCCATTTAGGCTTGTTATGTTTTATGATGCACAAATATTTCATTTCCTGAGTCAAATCTGTGTACTTTTCCTTGGCCATCTACTCCTTTGCTGTTTCAGTGTAGGAGGTCCTTCGGAAAAATGAGCAGAGTTCATGTCTATGTTCGCCTTCTTGTTTAACAAACTGATTTTCATGCTTAATTAATGTGAAGCGATGAAATGAAATTAACGTTTCTAAAAATATCTGGTTTTGTCTTCCATATTGGTTTATGATACTTTTTTGAGAACCCTATATTCTTATCCATATAGTTGCATGAGACCTCTTCTTTCCTCCTGGTGTGTCGGAAGAAAGATGTGTGTGTGTGTGTGTGTGTGTGTGTGTGTGTGTGTGTGTGTGTATTTCCCTTTGAGTGCTATCCCTGTCTGCTGTTTTTGTTTGAAATTCATCTCAAGTCCCCAACTCTTCCTGAAAGAACAGATAATATACTTACCAGTTGAAACAGTACTAATTTTAGACTCACTTTCTTTAATGAAACAAATGTGGCTCTCCCCCATTTCATAAGAAAATTGAAACATTCCACTGAAGTTGAATTAGCACACAGACAATCTTTGTAATCATAAAATCTGCTGATGTGCATACTTCGTCCCAGCTCTTGGATGATGTCATTATGTCAACATCTATGAACCTTCTTCAACCCACACATCAAATAACACAGATCCCAAGGACAATATCTAAAAATGGTAATGTCTTCGTTTTCAAAACTGCCTTCTCATACTCATCTAATTTTTTTCACAATGATTCTGTGAGTGGCTTTCACTAAAGAGAAATGAAAATTTTCCAATTTCATAAAATTACAGTTAAAAAATTAAATAATGCATGACCAAATAAAACCCTAAAGTCATATAGATCACAGGGAAATTAAAATAAGCAGGTACCTTTTGTGTCAGTTTCTAATCACTCCCTCAGCATCAGTGTTTATATGAATCTTTCTCAATCTTTATGCTTTTCATTGCTTGGTACTCACAATACTTCACAGTGTCTCTCACACGCACTGAATCCCTGCCTCATTCCAATGAGATAAGTCATGGAGAATGGTAAAGCATGTGGTCTTCAGATGTAGAAACTGGGGTCTCAAGAGACAGATGGAGTTGGCTAAGTCAGTGGAATATAAGAATAGTATAGGATTTTATAAAGCTGAGTTAAATTTCTGTCCTAATATGGAAAGGAATGTCTCTTCTGTTTTTTGGGGTTTTTTTTTTTTTTTTTTTTTTAGGCAGGTTTTCTATGTGCAGCCCTGGCTGTCCTGGAACTTGCTCTGTAGACCAGGCTGACCTCAAACCCACAGAGCTCTACATACCTCTGCCTCTCAAGAGCTGGGATTAAAGGTGTGCACCACAACTGCTTGGCAGAATGCCTTTTCTTAAAAAAACAATTATTCTACAATTTCAGAACCATGTCATAGTGTGTGTTGTAATAACCTACTCATCTTGATTGCCCCCTGTGAGATTCATTCAAGCAATTAAAGGCCAGACTTTTATTATTTATTTTTGAATTCAAAATATGAATGCCTTTTAAAATACATTTTATATTTTTGAGATGGGGGTTGGGGGCTAAGGAAATGGCACTGTCAGTGAACTGCCTGCCTTGCAAGACTGAAGATTAAATGCTTGCTTGGCAAGCCTGAAGACCTGAATTCAGACACCTAGAATAAACCGTCAGGTATAGCTGTGTTTGCCTGGGGTCCCAGTGTTGGAAGCGGGAGGCCTAAGACAGAGGGTTGTTGGCACTTACTGGCTACCTTGTCTAGCTGCATCAACGGGTGGATTCCAGGTTCAATGAAAGAATCCACCTCAAAAAGTATAAGGTGGGAGTGAAAGAGGAACACACCTGGTGGAAATCTCTGGCTTCCACACATATGTGCACACATGCGTGCACACCCACACACCAACAAATAATTCATGAAACACACTCACACACAGAGGGGCTATCTAATATAGCCCAGCTGACCTGGAATTCACTATGTAGCGGAGGCTGGCTTTGAACTCCTGGCTCTCCTGCTTTTATCGCCCAAGTGCTGGGATTGCAGACAAGCACTGTGACACCCACCCAATGCTTCCTTTTTATCATTTCCTTCTCCCTTCATAAGCAAAGACTGACCTGTTTCCCTCAATCTCCAACCACTACATGATTCATAGTCTATGTGACCACAAACACCAATGATTCACTGTGATCAAGGTTCTAAGAATCACACTGATTCTTCTTAAAACACGGAGTACTGCCCCACCCAGGTTTACTGGGATGGGGGGAACTATTTCTGACAAATTACTAGGTGATGCTGATGTTGACTGTCAGGGTACCACTCTTTGAGAACCACTGCACTAGCACGTCCAGTTTCCCTCCAGAAAATGCTTCATATGGCAAGACACAGCAACGCATCAACCACATGACTTGGCTTCACCCTGGAAGCTTCTATCTGGAAGAAAAAGAGAAGTATTTGTCATGACGCATTGCCTCTTTCAAGCTTTTCCAGCCACCAAATTAGAAACAGAAGAGTTACAGGGAAAGCACCATGATACGTGCTAAAGTGATACTATCCAGATCTCGGGATCTTATAGCATGGTTCCTGAAATCAGTTCTGATAGGTAACAGCAGTTCAGACCAGTCACCTAGCCACACTGGAGGCTGGTACCACAACGCCCCCAGCAAAGCCAGAGCCCAAGCCAGAGGATTCTCGAAGGGAGCTCAAAAGCCAGCTCACATCCTTAGCTGTTGGCTTGTTGTAGTTGCCAATAGTTAAAAAAAAAATTCCTTGTAATTATCCAGATACATTATTGAAGATACATTCTTTTAAATAATAATTTTTCTACAACTTCTCTACAGTTTTTCACAGAAAAAAAAATCTCAATAGTCAAAAAGCAACATCTATGAAATCAAGTAGGTAGATTAAATTCTGGAGAATCGGGCAAAGTAATACCCTTAGCATTTCTTTGTGTGATTATCACCTCTAGACACCACCCAGAGGAGATTTTTAATTCCATTTTTCATCTCTGTGGAGGACAATAAGGCCTTTTATGCTATGTAATAAAACAATTCTGCATTCTAATTATCACAAATATGACTACAATTTTAAATAGACTATTACATTCAGTACAAAATAATAGATGAGAAATGTTATCTTATCTCTTGTTAGGAAATAAGTTTCTAGCAACAACATTAAAACATTCACATATTGCAAGAACCACTGACCTTTTGTTCCAATCACCATGGGACCATTGCATTATAACATACGGGTCAGCCAATGAATAATATGCCATCCTAATGTAGTTCTTTCTGCTTTAGTCCAAAGAAAAGAAAAGAGAACCATAATGATAAGGGTAGTGAACTCAGATTTTTAAATAAGTCACTCTGTATGAGGATGAGTCACAAGTACTTCCTTAGTGATAAAAGTTGTCTGGGTAACGGAGATGCTTCACTAAGTGAAGAATGGGACAGCAGTTGGGTTTCAAACCCACTAGTCATTTCCTTTACTTAATTGCTAACTGCACTTCCCTGGCTGCAGTTTGGAGCCTGTGTTTGAGCTAGTAACCCAGCAACTAAAACTCACACTGTAGTTTGCACAGGAGAACAAAACAGTAAAGTTTACATTTCCATGGATTTGGGGAGTAAAAGTCAATGTTGTTTCCCCAGGGCCTTCTGACTTTGTGAGGAAACTCACTTGGATCTCAATGTGGCCACATCATTATACAAGTCTTAGAGACAAATTATTTCATAGAGACGTAGAAGACACAGTCTCTAAGAACACTTCTGTGTCCTTAGCAGCCAGCAGGGAGCCGGGAACATGTAAGTACTCAAAACACATCAGCAGGATAGGGTTTCTCGTTCTCTTAGGACAACCCAACCTGTTAGTAACCATGCCATTATTGCTTTAGGATTCAATGGGTGTTTAATATATGCATGTGTACTTTTCCTTTGATTTATACCTTCACACTGCTGTAGGTGCTGCCATTGTCCCTCCCACGTGGCCAATACTTTAAGCATGCTCTATTTTTTAAATGAAGCAAATGTTGATAAGCATTATTTAAGGAAAAAAATCTGATATGCAAAAGCCACAAGATGAATGAGAAAAAAAAATAAAACTGGACAGCAAGCCTACATGTTTTATCAAAAATGCTTTGGCTCGACCTTGAAAACTCTGGCTTGTCCTTGGACTTCTTGAGCCTCCTCTCATTTCATGCAACGCTTGCATTCTTCTTAGCTTGTGCAATATTAGTGTCCTGAAGGGCTAAAATGTTTAAAATTTCCCCCTCCATTCAAACGAATAGACAGTAGGTAAACAACAGGAGTGTTCTTGCCTGTAGAAGCAATATACTCTCAAACTGTGCCCCATTCATTTCATTTCCATTAACAAATATGGGCCAACATTTTTATTCATTTAATTGTATGCAGGAATCAAGTGACATCACTATCAACTAATTCTGACAGGTTGAGTCAAAAGTAGAAAATGCAATCTACACAGAAATCCCCTTAAAATGTCCATAATTCTGTGATGATTCGGTAATGGCACAGCATTCTCTGAATTAAAATGAGTCCTGTTGCTTCATCAGAGCAGGGGAAACATGCAAAGAGATAGATATTATGCTAAGAATGCCCAAAACTCCAGCACCACTCCCTCCCTGCTGATGAGCATTCATTCCGCCACAAAGGTGATGTGAAGGCGGCTTGGGGACGAAACTCATCAACAGCATCACCAAGCTATAGAAGGTGCATACTACAATACTGACACACCACGCAAGATGTGAGTACTGGTGTGATAGTGGCACCATTGTTTGATAGACAACCACCAATTTTGTGACGGATTGGAGACTTGTTCTATTGGAAGGAATACACACCTGGTATTATAAGTCTGGCCAAAAGGCTGTATCAGGAGATCTCATAAGCTGAAAGAGGTGGGGGTACTATTGTTGTATCCCTAAAAGGATATATTGTCAAATTGTCTTCTAAATATTTATATTTATAGCCATAGACTAGTGTCACTCTGAATCTGGAGCAGAAAAGCTCCCTTTTGCAAAGAATGAGAGTTAATGCAGAAACTCATATATAGACAACGTGCTGACATTAAGCAACTGTCGAGGCACAGCCCTAAATGGAACATTTGTGTCATCTGTATCCCCTAAAGCTCAGGGGACATCACAGGACAGGAAGTAGAAAGCTCAGATATGACATGGATGTTGCAATCATGAACACTAGGCAGCTATGGATATCTGCATAAGATTGGTCTCTTCAACGTATCATCATCGATAGAGGAGGTGCCCGTGGGGGCTCATCTCTTTCTAAGGAACAATTGGCTGTTTGGTTGTCACTGGAGGGGAGGGTATGATTTTCTTTCATGTTGTAGCCACTGGGGAGTTAGAAGGGGTTCAGAGGGAAAGGAAGGGGTTATAGCAGAGGGTAATGGGATGTTAATATAACCACAGTACAGTACATATGTGTATGAAACTTGCAAAAATAAACAAGAATGTTTTCAGCTCTGTAAAAGAAAACTGCTACAAAACACATCCATTTTATTATTACCTGATCTCTTACATAAATAGTTCCAGAAAAAAATAGTAACCTCCCACCACTTGGGAACTATCTGATCTCCACAAAGTAGCAATTTCCCAGGATGCCAATGTAAATGGCAAGATTTCTAAGACTAGCATGACATTTTCCCCCAATCTTTTTTTTTTCCGCCCCCACACTGGCTGCTTTATTTACAGGCTTGTGAGTGACCTCTGTCTCTGATCCAGCCCCCACCTTTTCTACAAAAGTAAATGAAGATGTAAACAGGCTCCCCGGCAAAGCCTTCACTCCCAGACCACAAGCACAAGGAGACTGGGAAGGATGGGAAATCCAGTTCCCGAAGGTCAAGGTGCTAGTGAGGTGGCTGAGGAGACTGGAGGTCCCACAGCTATTTCCTTGCCTGGGATGTCAGGAAACTCTCACCAGAGGATCCCAGAACCTAAAGCTTGGGAGCAGGGGTGCAGGCTGAAGAAGGGAGCAACTCAAAGACTTTCGGGGTCATTTGAAGCATAAGGTTCTGAAGCTTGAGTCTACCCTGGGCAGTACAGTGAGACGCGGCAATCCCTCACCTCCACCCTATCCACCAGCAGCCAAGGCCACCGTTACAGCCATATCTGCAGCCACACAGACATCTACTCATTCACATCCACTCCATGCATGCAGAGGGAGGACTGTCACAGCCCTGGACCTATACTCTAGAGCCCTGAATGTCTCTGTATTGGTACCCAGGTGGGGGACTGCTGAGGGGACAGGTCCTTGATGTGGCTGTCCTGATTGGCTGTCTTGCAAGCATCTATCCAATCTCTGTATACATCCACTGGGTCTGACAGATACACAACAGGTGTCTGGAATTCCTCTAGGCATAAGGTACAGGGGATGACTCCAGTTTTATGAGCACGGTTCATTTTCACATCACAAGACTTCTTGGGGTTGCAGAAAGGGCGAGTGAACTGGGTCTCTAGGGTGCCTGTCTTCTTCTTGAGGTGGTGGCTTCCGTTTGGACTTCCATCATCCTACAGCTGCAGAGACAAAGCCTTGGTACAGGATGAAGCTTGTACCAGCCCTGCCGCTTGACCTGGGAGATGTTAACTTCCGGCCCTTCCTTAATCTTAAAAAAAAAAAAAGATGGAAACAACACTATAAGCCAATGGACAAATAAGTATTAGTTTTATTACAGTAGTCTGGATAAGTAACTATACTGCAATAGTTTCATTTAGGGCTCTTTTAAATGGATTTTCAATTTTATAACTGGGCTGGCAGAGATTTTTGCTCCCTAATCTTCTTTCTCTTCTACTTCTTCCCCCCACCCCTCGCCCCCAATAAGTGAACAAATTCGGAGAACCCAGCTGCACTTCCCCCTGTAACATTTGCTGGGACTGTCTTGGTATCTACACTAGGTTTCCCCTCTACACATCAACTAGCGGTTTTGTTCCTTCTACCCACTTTCCGCCTTCTCTCCTCTACTGCAGACTGTAGCAAGATGATTAAGAAGTTAGACCATGTATAACTCTATGAAAAACTACCTGCTTCTCCTTCCCAAAGTTGAAAGACATCGCCAGAGGAGTATCTTGGAGTTTCTTTGTCCTCCATTCTTTTAAGAACAGTGTAGAGATACCAGAAGCACCCACGATTTCATCGTGGCTATGGAAACCAAACACACTGATCGCAGACAAGAGGAAGTGAAAGACAACCAGCATGAACCATTCCTGTGAGTGGGTAAGAAATGATGTAGAGTGAAAACAATCCTCCCTCACCTTTATGAGATTTTAATCTACCTTGACTAGAGTAGTAAATACTCTGCTTGGTGGGAGACCTTAATGAATAATCATTTTCCTCAAATTAATTTCACACCTAAATTGTTCTGCCTAGAATACACTCATTCTCTTAATTACCCTGCCCAGAAAGCTCAGAGGCGCGTTTGCTTCTGTCTTTCCTCTAACTCCGGTCTCTGTGAATCAATCACCTTCACTTCGGTTTCCTTTGATCTACTACGAACAGCTCTCAAGTCAGTCTACCCCGTTCATCCTCGACAACATGCCATAGCAAACATCTAAAATGCAGCAACAAAGTACATCTTTCTTCTCAGAAACCACAGTGAATTCCCACTGCCCACTGCATCAATTACCAACTCCTCTCTCTGGCATTTGGCCTTCCAACGCAGGGTCCCATGTTAGCTTCCAGTTCCCTTCCCCCTACCTCTGCTTCACAGTCCAGCAACTCTGAGTTTCTTGGTATTTCTTAGAAGCCCCAGTTTTTGCCTATCCTGACTGGCCAGCTTGGGAAATACTCTCTCCACCATGACCTACTGTAGAAACCACATCATTCTTCAACCATATCTTACTATATATATATATATATATATATATATATTCTAACCTCCCTCTAATTGATATAATTTCTTCAGCTAAACCCTCCAGCATTTCATTCATATCCCACCATAGTTCTTATTTACTATTCATCATTCACCACAGTCTACTTTCTTTTTGAGACAGGCTCGAGTGTGCCCAGGCTGACCTTGAACTAGGTATGTAGCCTAATGCCACCACTTTCCAAGTGTTGGGATTACAGGCATGAGCCACCAGCCCTGACTTCTTACCTGCTTCTCACAGGTAGGAAAAGTTTCTGACTTACTTCACTCTACTAAGAAGCATGGGACACAGTGGGAGAAAACAAATACGAATATTTTTTTTAATCTGTGGGCATCATGGTCTTTTATTACTGCTTTAAAATTTTTTATTTGAGTATTGTCTCTATTGTACCATACATATACTCACACAGACTCAACATGATGCTGCAAGGAGATATGGACCACATTTGTCTTCTCCAGTTTGTGGCAGCATGTCTAGTGCTGGCTAAATATTCAATTAATATATCCTGAATAAATTAGTAAAAGATATAGATCATAACTTCCCATACATGTTGAACTCAGTCACATCAAAAGTGATGAGCGTACTGAATTAATACAATAAATGCCACTGAATACTAGCCTCACTCCCTTCCTTCCCCTTTAGTCACAGACTCAACAAATGCTCTCCTCTAGCCACTGAAAACAGAAAAATGAAAGAAATGTGAAAAAAAAAACTGTCACCTCACAGCGCCCATGTCCTAGCAAAGGGATGAGTAATCCTCTTTATATCATCTTGGAATTTTAAAAAAGAAAATCTTTAAGAAAAGGGCGTTAAGATCTAAGACAGATGCATTGGTGGAAGTACTGAACATCTGGATGAGGCAGAAGCCAGCTGTAGCATCACAGGAAGGAGATACAGCAGACTTAAACACCTGAACTTGAGTGACAGCAACATAATAGATACGTGGCTACAGGTATCAGTGGGACACTAGCCCACTGGACCTCAGAGATGCAAAGGCAAGGCAGCGGTGAAGTCTCCAGTCCTGTCTCCTCACCCAAGTACCCCAAGCAGTGAAGTTGGGGAAGCTGCTGAGGATGGTGGTTTTTAGGGTATGAGATGAGCTATGTCTAATGTTACTTAGAATCCTACTGAAGAAACAGGGCAGCGTTTAGGTGAAAATGTTTAATCCCTGAGTAAAGGCATGCATTTAGAGCAATGGTGGAAACAAATCCCAACCATTATCGATCATGTTCAGTGGCAAAGCACCTGTTCTACAACTGTGCCAAATTCCTCTAGGAGTCTGGCACCTACCAGCAAGATAGTAAGTAATCACTCTGCCTGTTTAGTTTCTAGGACGTAGTAAATGCCTAACTTTTATTCATGAATTGAATTGATGGATGGTATGATAACTGTCACCATGAAATCAAACAGAAAAGACACTATAGGATGGTCAGCTATAACTTGATGGATGCTGCAGCAGCTTTAAGTTGAATTCAATGTACATACAATACCTACCATCCAGTAAGTATAAAAATTAAAACACTTGTATGATTTATTATCTTCAATCTCATGACGTGGGTTGCCAAGGTTTTAGCTTCTTTGATTTTAATTTTGAGGCACAAAAGCTATTATGCATGTTTATAGGTTGCTATAGGTGATATTTATGCCTTTGTGAGTATTTTGTTTGTTTAGATGGAGAAGAGGGAGTCATGGATCCCAGGCTGTCCTTGAAATAGCTATGCAGAAAAAAAAAAAGGGCTTAAACTCCTGATCTTCCTGCCTCCACTTTCCAAGTAGTAGGATTACAGGTTTGAATCATTATGCCTCATTTTATCTGCCTTCTCATGCTTAATATTCACCCAGAAGTTCTTAGCTGCAGTCCTCTTGACATTACTTCCTGTGGGCATCTTTCCCAAAGCCTTCATAGGCCACTAAGCTCCTGTCCACACGGCTGGCTGGTCTGTCAACTCAAGTCACCATGTTCAACTGATATGGCCAAAGCTTGCAAATTCCAAAATCACTGTTAGTACTTTACATGTGATAGTGTTTGGCCTGGCCTACAGATCATATGACCATTCACTTATTTATATACAAACTTGCATCACACATAAGTCCAGCATTTAAAAATACTTGAGATAGACTTTCATAGCAATTAAAAATAAATATGAAAACTGAGAAAGCTATGTTCATAGACTGTTTACTTTCAAAAGTAAGTACATAGTGAGTGATGGTGAGGATGCTCATTCCAACATACTGGTTTCTATCTTTTCTGAGTATCATCTACTGGGTAGAGTGCTGTGTAAGCCCCCCCTTTTTCTCTGTCTTCTTTCTCTCTCTCTCTCTCTCTCTCTCTCTCTCTCTCTCTCTCTGCCTCTCTTTCTCTGTCTTCTCTCTCTCTCTGCCCCTCTTTCTATCTTCTCTCTCTCTGCCTCTCTTTCTCTGTCTTCTCTCTCTCTCTCTCTGCCTCTCTTTCTCTGTCTGTCTGTCTGTCTCTGTCTGTCTCTCTCTCTTTCTGTGTGTATGTGTATAATGAAGCAAATTCTTTCCCAAGTTTCATGACTTCTCCATTTCTCCATGAATGAGTAAAAATATTTTTGTAGTAGTTTTCACTTCTCTACCTCCTGAAAACTTCTAAAAGGAAGAATAAATTGAACAATGCATGCACGTAAATAAACACACAGTTCTGTCCATTACAGAGATATCAGCAAACATACCAACAGTAGAAAGAGAATATTCATAGACATCCCTCAGACTACAGAAGGGAAACTGGCCAGATAGAAGGGATACCCTTCAGGTGATGAAGGGGACCAGAGCCTACTGAAGAAGTCATCACAACCCGAGGAATTTGCTGTGGGTGCCCACATGGCACACTGCCACACCACACCAGAATCCCGTCTTCATTTTCCACAGTGACTCATTCAGCTAGAGTCCACTGACAAAGCCACTGAGCTGCCCTGGAATCAACATGCCATGTAGGAGGAAGGGCTCCGCTCCCTCCTCCCCACAGGGAAATCACTTTTCTCATCCTGAGCCATTCCAACCAAACTCACAATGGTGACATTTGCTGAACAGTGGCTTGAATAAAAGGCTCTCAGTGCGCAGAATGGTAACATGAGGCACAGGCTAACCCCAGGAATGCTCTCTGGGAAGGACCCACAGCCTCTCGTTCAAAGGGAGAATAAAGAAGGCCACAGTAGGAGAGCTGGGCCTCAGAGGGTCCTGCAGCCTCAGCCTTGGCAGCAACATTCAACAGAACTAACTGAGATGAGGTAAACACGCTATTGCTTCAAAGAATCCTGTACAAAGAAGCAAGCACAAATCCTTCGAGTGTCTCTCAGCCATTTTTCTTAATTGCCAGGTAAGCTGGGGATATTCTCTGCCCCAAAGAAAAACAAAAGCAGAAATACAACACACGCTTGCTCCTTGTCTGTGCACAGTTGGACCGATTTCCCAGTTCTTTTGTGATTCTTTCAGTATTCCATAAATACCCCCTCAAAGTACTCCCCCAAAGCAACTGTGATTGGTTAATTTTTTGTTGCTGCTGTTGCTCAATCACAAGGGGCCTGACTTCCCTTCCCTGGAAGCTCCATCTCTCTTGGAGAACGGACCCCCTCAGTCCTGCCTAGTTGCTGACAGTGAAACAATAGCCTTGAGTTGATCTGTTGGTTTCCCTGTGACAAGTGACAGTCGCTGGATCTAAACACCGTCTGAACCTTTTGTTCTGTGGACTGTTGCGTCTCCATTTCAAGTTATAGTTCACAAATTCTTGTGGAAAAAAAGGATCTGTGACATTGTCCAGACCGGTCACTAGAATTTTGTCCCCTGCATTCTTGCCCTAAAATCAACACAAATCTGTTTCTTCAGTCTGTCACTTGAGTTACATAAACGCCTTTCATTTGAACTCATTCATCAAATTGGATGTGTTTTTTTTTAAACAATACCTAATGAATTCTTGTCTGGCTCGGGCTATCTTTTAATGAATTCCACTTTCAGAAAAGGCCGTGATCATTGAGCTTGTTTTTGAAACTACCAATGTAGTTTCCTCTTTCACCCAGAACTTAGGGTGTGGTTTCATGCAGAAAGAAGAGAGGGAAACGCGGGAGGGAACTTAACAAGAAAAGCCTTTCTGAGTGCTTTTGCGGTCTGGGAGGGGTGGGACGTGTTCTGTGGCTCTCCGAAGTTTCTTCCTAGGGAGGACTCACCACACTCTGGTGTCTCCACAACAACACTCAAAAGCGCGGTCACGCTCAAAATTGGTTAAAAACTTGGGACAATGAGCTTGGAGCTCTCGGAGTCTTGAGTCAATCCCAACTAACGGTTTTCCTGAACCGCTAGACGATCTCACCCTCAGGGCTCGGTGAGTCACCACCACTGACTCAGCGACCCCACCCCTGTCCCCTGGGCTTTCCTGGGGAGGCTGTGGATCCTGACCCTCTGGAGTTAGACTGAGTCCGTTAGGTCCTGGGTTATTACCGCCCAAAACAAGCCCTCTGCAAAGGACCCGAGTGCCCGGCCTTGAGCCTGGTATCTTGGGCTGAGTGCTTCTCCACTCCACGCCCCAATCTCGGGCGCTCTTTGTTTCTCTCTCCCCGCCTTCCGAGCTGCAGGACTGCTTTTGCTGGCTCTTCCTGCTCCTCGGCTCACAGGTCTCCCCACCCACCCAGTCCCAGAAGACCGCAGCTCTGTGACCGCGCCCCTCCCACCGGCGCGCCTAGTCCCACGCCCCTTTGGCACGGTGCCAGGGACCACTTTGCTCAACTTTCCGGAGCTCCCCTTCCCCCAGGCATCCCCGAGATCCCTCCTTTCTTAGAACCCAGGGGTGAGCGGAGAGTTTGGGTGATCC
>CABHPH010125248.1:7707-18512 GCA_902168325.1 Peromyscus nudipes
CTCTCTCTCTCTCTCTCTCTCTCTCTTTTTCTTTCTTTCTTTCTTTCTTTCTTTCTTTCTTTCTTTCTTTCTTTCTTTCTTTCTTTCTTTCTTTCTTTCTTACAGGTATCAACTGCAAACAGCTTTCTGTTAGGGATGGGACTTTGTGCCACTTCTGCTTCTCAATGCTGGGGTTTTGAACCTGTGCAGGTCTTACACAGACTGTCACAGCTGCCTTGAGTTCATATGTCCATCAGACTTATAATGTCTGGAATCCACTGTTGCTTTGGAGTCATCCATCACCTCTGGCTCTTACAGTCTTTCTACCTGCTCTTCTGTTCAGATCCCTGGCCCTAAGGGAAAGGGTTTGATAAAGACATCTCATTTATAACTGAGTGCTCCAGAGTCTCTCATGTTTAGGCATCTTATTGGTTAGACCTTATGGGTGTTGCTTCTGACATTTCTAGGAGACACAGTCTTAAAGCAAATTTCATGATCCCTTAGCTCTTAAAATCTTTCCAACCCCTGTTCTACAGTGATCCTGGAGCCTTAAGTGCAGAACCTTTATCATAGATGTATCCAATTGGCATTTAGACTGAGCTCCACAACACTGTGTTTTGATCAGTTGGTTCTGGTTTTCTTTAACAGTCCTCATTTGTTGTAAAAGCAACTTTTCAGAATGTGGGCTAAGGACTACCTTTATCTGTGATTATAGGAACAAATATTGAGAATATAGTTATGATTATGCTGGTTTACTAAAGTGATGGCTATGGATTCTGAATTCACCAGCCCTGGGTAATTAGCTAAGATTCCTGTAGCAGGTGTGATTTCCCTCTTACTGTGTAGGTCTTAAGTCCAATCAGGGAGCTGTTGGTTACTGCTAAGGGATGCAGGCCACTACTGCATCCTTAGGGTTACCATGTCTTGTTGATCCTCCTTTTGAGTCAAAGATGTCATAGCTGGATAGAACTGTTGATTGTTTCTCTCCTTTGGAAGCTTGCATAGTGCTTTCTTGTACCACAAAGGTAGTCTTCAAGGATGAGGCTTACAGGTCAGTTCCAGCTCAGGAGCCTCTGGCTCCTGTGTCTGAAGTATATTATGTCTTCAGTAATAGGGACTTACTTTCCACCTCTATGGGGCAACCAAAGCCAATAACAATGGTCTATAATGTTTTGGGAGTCTCTTGTACAACCCCAACAAACAACTCAAATGAGAGTTCCTCATGCCTGGCATTAGTGTTTTTGTTAGATAGTCTTTGGCTCTTGGAATAAGCATTGTGACCCCAGATGGGAAATTTTCATTTATAAATGTATGTGCATATTTATACACTAGCCTATGTGTATTATAGGTATTTTTAGCTAGATACTTAAGAGTCTGATTCCTTACAACCTCTACAGACATCTTTGTTCTTTTATCCCCTTCTTCAGCATCTATTCTCCTCTCCCTCCCCAAGTAGAAACCCTCCCAGCCTTTTCCCATTTCCCTCTTCAGATCACTCTCTGCCCACTGTCCCCCTATGGCTCCCTCATCTACCACCCACCCCAGGAAAGCTGAAACCCCGAAGTTCTTTTGATTTGCATTTCCCTATTTACTAAGGATGATGATTTAAAAAGTTATTTCTTAACCCATTTTTTTCTTCTTTTGAAAAAAAAAATGGATCCTCTTCCCCCTTTTTTTGTATGGGTTGTTTATTTTTTTGCCTCTTTGTCTTTTGAGTTCTTTATATATTCTGGATGTCAGTCCTCTGTCAGACATACAGCTAACAAAGAACTCCCCTTTTGTCTGTCTTTTAAAAAGAAATTACTTCATTTAAGTCATCCCCCTCCCCACTCCCGCTTCCTGTTTTGCTTCCTTGACAGGGTCTCATGGGGCCTATAATGGCCTCAAGCTTACTGTGTGTCCAGTGATGCCCGAAAACACCTGACCTTCCTGACTCTAACTTATAAGTTAAAATTTTACTAGTATGCTGCCACACCCAGGTTATGGAGTGTTGAGGACAGAAACCCAGGCTTTGTGCATGCTAGGAAAGTACTCTACCAACTGAGCTACACCACCATTCCTGATCCAAGGTTTTCATGTGTGTGTGATGTGTGGACACTTCATTGGCTTTGTGTTTCCCTGTATGAGTGTTTCTCTTACTACTCATATCCTTTTTATATCTGGGATACCAAAATGACCTGTTACAAACATGTTTAAAGCTGTAAAGCAGGGTGAAAGGCTACCTGCTAGAACAGTGCTTCTACTTTTCCTATTCCCTTCCTTGGTTAATTGCCTTTACAATGATCACACACAATCCTAAAATGACATCTTGTGTACCAATCCCGTGTAATCGCCTTGAGTTGTGACGGCTTAGAATTTACAATAATCATACACAATCCTAAAATCAAATCATGTATACCAATCCCTTGTAATCTTCTTGAGTTGCCATAGCTTAGAATTCTGTTTAAATGAATAGGTAAAAGCAGAAATCTGTAAGAGAGAGAGAAAGAGAGAGAGAGAGAGAGAGAAGAGAGAGAGCTTCCTCTTTATTTTGGCTTTTCAATATTCTATATATCCTCTAAGTATTTACTTTCCATCAAATCAGTCAATTTAATAAACATTTTTAAAAAATTCCTAAATGACAAGCATCCTACTTCTCAGCTAGTAATCACAGTCACTTTGGTAACCTGCATTCCTTTGTTTCTTTTCCTGTCAAATCACTTATCCCATGATATTTCATATTTGAGTTATTAATAACAATAAATGACATTTAAAACATAATTTCTTGCAAAGTATCACTAATCATTTGATTATTTTTCTAGCCTGTCCCTCAAAACAAATCTGTGTGTTGATATTCTTAGTTTCCAGGAATGAGGAATAAACTTAGAAAGCTTAATAGTAAGTAGTTTCTAAGGCCATAGAGACATGACCAAGATTTAACCTTGAATCAGTCTTATTAAAGCTTTACGCAGGACTCAGCCCATATTTGCAAATTTATACACTTGTGACTCTTCGCTGGAAATATGATATCAAGGACAGAAAAAATAAACAGAATTTTTTTTGTAATGTGGTACCAGGCTCCCTGTCAAAGAATGGACCGCAGTCAGTATTTGAAGTTTGAAGGGTAGAGCTAGACTGAAGAATAGCTCTGCAGTCACCTCTGGAAAGGTGAACTGGACAGACAGGAGAGGGAGGAGCAGCCTCTTCCTAGGGAGCACTGTGAATGCACAGCATGGAACTTTCAGAGCCCAGGGAGGCTGGTCCAAAGGACCCAATGCCACTGTCTGTCTTGGGTTCCTGCTCTACAAACAGTGGAAGGGTTAGGCACCCCCTTTTGTTTCTGGTATGTATCTAAGCCCAAAGGAGTAAAATGTGAAATGATTTTGTGTCAATTAAAGCATAACTGAGTCCTGTGAAATAATTATCAATCTTTTACCCATTTTAGCTCAACTCCTATAGGATTAATTAATTGATTGATTGATTGATTGAATTCCTATTGCACTGACAGAAAAAAAAATCAGTCTCAGATTCACTGAATGGTAGCAGTACTCAGACCTCAAATTGACAGTTAATATATGTCCCAAGATGACATATACTTTTCACCCATGCCTCCACAGTCTGTCTTTGTCAACACTCAGGGTTATTGACGATTTCTGCAATCCTTAGGAAATGGCAGTGTGTTATCAACCTCAGATTCCCCACCGTACACATCTAAGAGCAGCAAACTTGATCCCAATTTAAAAGACATCCAGCAGTGACGACTTCTCCTACCATTTATATTGGTAGGATTCTAATGCAGATTTCTCCTGAGAAGCTACAAGGAAGCAGTGTGTGTGATAATTCAAATGGGCTTCAGCATTCAGTAGGAAGTCACCATGCGCATGTTACAGAAAGCTTCTGTTTTGGGGGACGACCAAGTTCTACATTTTTTTCAATGAAATATTTTACAGATAACCCTTATATATTTTAATTTTGCAGTTACCCTACGATTATATGTGTTTAATCTCATTTAAAATAAATGAAGAATTACTTTAGGGAGATTAGGTTCCGTGACACAGACTGAGTACTAAATTGTAATAAACTGTAGCCATGCTGTCTACTGTGCGTGTGTGTGTGTGTGTGTGTGTGTGTGTGTGTGTGTGTGTGTGTGTGTATGTGACAATGCATTATAGCAACAAAGGAAAACTGTTCCAACATTAAAGTGTTAAGTCAGGCACATCTAAAGCATCATTACAGTACGTTTCACCTTTAGTGAATCATTCTGCTTTCAAATTATTACCAGTGTTATTCTTTTAAATTTATTACCTCTGCTGTGCTATAGGGATTTTGTTTGATATTCAGGGACAGTCTACACCACTGTATCAAAGCAGACTGATTAAGTTCACAGTTGTCTTTGATTAAAATGCATCAATCGTTCATGTAAGATATGGTCAATGAATTTCCCTTGAAATCATGGAAACGGGTAATTAAATTCTGTCATTTTACCAAATTTTGACTTTGTTCTTTTTCTTTGTTAGTTTTTTGGAAAGATATTATATAATGCTGGAGTAAACTCGTCTCCTTCCCCCAGCTTTAATGAGCATGCAAATAAATTTCCTACACACTAGTGATTGCTCTTACTAAGTAAATCAATCTATCTTGACATAGAATTTTTTAACAGATTTTTTTGATAACTCTGAAATGATATGATAAATTTGCAAAGGTATGAAGTGAAAGTCTAATGTATTCTTTTTGCACAATCAGCCAATTCTTAGTTTCTGCTCTGATTGGTGCATTGAAGAAATGCTAATATGTGTGTGTAACCTGTTAAGGCTTATCAAGGCTCTTCAGGAAAGGCATAATAAGATGTTAATGGTCAGCAGGAGGCATTTGAATGGGAAAGGATTCTAGGGGAGCACTTGTGTCCCCTTCCAGCTGAAAGAGTACCTTCTCTCCTTATTTCAACACAATTACTGATACCTGCCCAAAGATGGCTATAGTAGAAATTCTTTGGGGGAAGAACATTATTGTCATTATTACTGCTACTCTCTATTATTTTGTAACAGACTGCATAGTATTTTTCATAGTATGTGCTTAATTATTTTCCCGTGTGTATTTGTAAATTTCAATAGTCTGGGGTACACACCTCCCAAAGTGACCCTTTTCATTTTCAGATAAAGTTCAACTTTAAGTAAAATGTATTGCTGCCATCCTGATAATGAACAGCCACCCTCTACTGCTATCCCGACAAAGAAGCCACATTCTGCTTCTTCTGCCTCAGGTCCACGATAATTCATCTTAAAGTAGGGCATGGGCATTTCACTTCACACGCAGTGGTACTACCTGTTCAGGATGTGATGTGCTTCTACCTCTGCTCCCTATGATCCCATTCTGCTTTGAGTATTTTATTTGTTCAAGTAATACATCCTACTCAGATCCTGAGGTATTTCTACTTCTTTCTTTCCATAACATCCAAGGTTATATGTAAATCGGCATTTTAACCTTCTATACACTGTGTTTAAACCTGTACATTTTTTTTTGAATTGTGAAATAGAGGAAACAGAGCAGGCAAGAAAGTCTTTTGAAGTAAGCAAGAAGAGAGAGCAGGCATGAATTTGGACTCAAGAGATTCCTTCTTTCTTTTTCCGTCTTTCCTTCTCTCATTCTTTGGGAGAATGCATACTTCACAAATGTCCTACTAATGAGCTATATCTTCGGCTCCCAATAAATATTTTCTTATTCAAAACGCCTCATAGGGTTGGGGATTTAGTTCAGTGGTAGAGCACTTGCCTAGCAAGCACAAAGCCGTGGGTTCTATTCTCAGGTCAAAACAAAACAAAACAAAACAAAACAAAACAAAATAAGAACGCCTCATCAGTTCTCAGATTTCTTTATGTTGTTTTCATATGACTTATTCTTGAACCAAGGTCTCCACCCACATATCCATCAGAAGAATTTTAAAAACTCCTGGAAGATTCTACATCAGATTTTGTCACTCTATAACTTTCTACTGATAGACAATTTCTCTGTATGAAAGTTGGGGACTGTTGGGGTTACACTCTGTCCCTCTGTACCATTCTACTACTGATGAACAATTTCTCTGTACGAAAGTTGGAAACTTTTAGGGTTACCGAATGGACTCATTACCTCTTAAAGGCTTTGCACTCATTCCTGATGATGTTTCTGTCAGTTCTGATGTCTTAAGACGCTGAATAGTAATCGATATTTGAAAACAGCTTCTCCCATGGGAGAGACATCAGGCAGTGTACATCAGGGATGGACATCTGAAGGGCCACCCTGGAAGGAGAGTGATGATGGCTAATTTCTCCAAAACCATAAACTGTCCTTGGTTTCTTATGATTTCAAATGAAAAGGCCATAGGAAAAATTATTATACCTTTCAGTCTTAAACAGTATATTACATTATTAGAGTGTTTAAACATTTTTAAAGTTTGTTTTTCCTCAAGTTGTTTCTTATATCTATATTCTAAGTTGCATATTCTGTATAGTGTGCAGTTATACTTATCTAGTAACATTATTTACTACATGGGTATGCTATTTATAACAGATGCAGTATTATTTCTATACAAAGATAATACTTCGGAAGATAACAAACTGTAGAAGAAACAGCTAATTAGATTGGAACAAGCGAAATTTTTTCAGTTTGGTTCTCAAGTGCCCGTTTTCCTAGGCCATTCATTTGCATTAAAACATGTTCTTAATTGAGGCCATTTTATGGTGCTTGTAGATTTTTCAAATGAGATATGAAATCGTTGAATATGATACACTGAACACATACTGATATGGCAGTTTAATTTTTCTCCTTGCCATGGCCTCTTATACATACAGAAGAAATTGAAAAAAAAAATACATGCTCTAAGTTGGGACACACATCAAAACATTTCTAAAGCTACCAAGTAAAACCTAATTCCAGCAAGCAATGGAGGATATAAACCAGTGTGTTAGGAAAGTTGGATTTATTAATTCATAATTTATATGGCATAAAATATGCCCCCTTTGAATTGGTTTTATGAATTTCACAGTCCACTGCATAGTCAAGTTCTAGGGTATTTCTATCACCCCCATGAAGTTTACTCAGGCTTGTCATGAAACTTCTGCGCTGGCCGTGTCAGATTTTCCCAGCATGCAACACCAAAAGGAAGTAAACCTTTCCCCAGATCCACTGGAAAGTCCCTGGTGTTCACAGCCTAGGCAGGGACCCTCCTGATAGCAGCCATCCCAACAGAATTTCCTGTAGAAGAAGAGTAAGATCTCACTCCACAGAAGGAGGAAGCAAGTACTTCCCAGAATGCCACTTTAATGGCATTAATCTTTTAGACTGGCATCTGGCTCATAGAGTTTTATATATGTGTATACGAGAGAGGGGAGTGGGGAGACGGAACATCGGTGGGTTTCAACTAAAAAAGTAAAGTTCATGTGTTTTCTCAAGACAAGAATCTTCACCAATGCTGTGTCTAAGATGCCTGTTTTGTGAGGTAATAGGGTCCATGTTGTTTCCAACATGAGGATCTAGGGCCCACAAATAATCACAAAGAACTTCAGAAATTAAGTGTAGTATTTTGAAAGATAAGATCAATCTTTTCTTATCATTTTTAATGCTTTTTGTTGTTGTTGTTGTTGTTTGAGACAGGGTTTCTCCATGTAGCCCTGCCTGTCCTGGAACTCACAATGTAGACCAGGCTGGCCTTAAGCTCACGGAGATCTGTCTGCCTCTGCCTCCTGAGCGCCTGAATTAAAGGCATGCACCTCGATTCCCAGCTACTTTGAACTCTTTAAAATATATTGATTTTTGCTTCTTTAGCATCAAGAATAAGAAACAGGATTGTTTCTTCACTTTGTTTCCTCCAAATTCTGAATTTCCTTTACATAGTTTTTTGTTTGTTTGTTTAACATAATAAATAAAGAGTAAACTTGTTTTGGATGAAAGTGGCTTGAGAGTCTTGTATAAAAAGGAACCTGATTTTTTTTTTTTTAACATAGAACTGCTTCACTGAGCATAACTTCCACACTCAAAGCCATGCGTTAATAATGAACACAAGGTAATGGGTTGTAGATAAATACACACTGAGAAAGCATCAGCTCCGTGTACGTCATGCCTCTGTCCATCACCTAGACACTTTGCTGTACTCCTCTTTAATTTTATTGCTCTCCATGTGTATAATAAAAAACACTTAAAGTAAAGACTACCCTCTTAATAAATATATAAAAATGGTAGTTGTACAAATTCCCTGCTTTCTTGAAAGGCGACACATATTCATGGTTCATTCTTTCCTTGTGTTATGAATTTCCTCATATAAAAGCATATTCTTTTGATTTCACCCTAATTGCCCCAAAATAATGGAAACACATGTGATCCTATAACTGTTAGAAGGTTAACTTTATCTTAAAGAGAACAATTAGCAGCAAAAACTTCGCACTTGGAGCTGGCAAGATGGCTCAGCAGGTTAGAGAATTTCACTATACTTGTAGAGGACCAGGTTCAATTCCCAGCACCCACATTGCACTTCCCTGCCATCTATAACTCCAGCTCCAGGAGATCCAATGCCCTCTTTTGGCCTCTGTAGGTACCAGCATACATAGAGTGTACATACATTTTTAAGGCAAACTCTCATATTCATAAAATAAAAATGAATGAATCTTAAAAAAAAAAATCATCTCTGACCTCACAATACTACCTTCCCGAGAGGCAGATGTTACCCCTTTAGTTTTTGAGTTCATGGCAGAAAAGCATCACACATTTGTTATTGTGGCAGAAACTGTCAGTGTTTATGAGATGCGTTAGAGTTACCTTTCTGTATGTGTCCTCCCACCAAACCTCCTGATAATTACATGCTAATTAGCTTTGGTTAGACTGTGTGTGTGTGTGTGTGTGTGTGTGTGTGTGTCTGTGTGTGTCTGTGTGTGTCTGTGTTGTGTGTGTATGTGTGCGCACACATAGTTTTTATATTCATCCAGTACCCTTCAATAATGTGAAGTAATATTATAATTTAAACATTGGTAACTCCGTAGTAAAGAAATAAAGCCATTGTCTTCATAGACCTGAGATTAGGTGGAAAGAAAAACTGTTCATAATGATTAGGTAAGAAGGCCAGGGAAAGTGTCAGTACTATGAAGAAAAACAGTGCTGGGGACCAGATGCAGAGTGATGAAAGAACATATCCCGGGATATAATGGAACAGAGGTCAGGAGGTGGGACAGAAGTAGAAAAGATAAGGAAAGAGCCGTCATAGCACATGGCACCCTCCAGGGGATGAATGTTCAGCTGATCAAGTGGCCAGAGCTGGGTCTGATGTGGGCGGTGCTTATGCTGCAGCCTGCTACTCACGTATGTCAGTGGACGGGTCTTTTATTACTGATGCACAACAACTTAAGACCAAACCTTGAGGGGTGGGTGTAGTGATTTGATGAAGTACTTGTGTGGTTTTATCCTTACTCTCGTTTCATTGTTTAATCATTTATTTTCATTGTGGCAGAAGGTAGGGCTGTCTCTATCCTGCAATCATTACGAAGATATGCGTTAGAGGAGAAGGGAGCTGCGGTGTGAGTTACGATAGAGAAGACCTGGGTTCAACCCACTGCGCTAGAACAAAGAGTTATGTTCTTCTCTAATTCCAAAAAGAACTAAGCGGAGCCAATGTGAGTAGGACGGATAAAGATGTGAGGAGAGAGATATGAAGCTCCAAGGGGGAGGTCAGTGGGTCGTGGTAGTCGTACAGTCGGCTGTGATGAGGCCTCTTTTCTGGTTTTGAGTCAAAACCGAACATGAAGGTCCTCATCCCTTTGTCTTTTTTTTTTTTTTTTTTTGTGGTTGCATTTGGTTCTTTTCACATCCTTCGTTACAATCAAGACAGAAAACAGGACTTGCCAGGGTGGTGGTGAGGGCTCCTAAACCAAATATCAAGAGGGAAATGGAGTTCTAGTGATGTGTTTGGAATGTAGCTGTGTGGGCAGAGGTGTGAGAGTGCAGTGCACGGTGGCCAGTGTAAAAGTTAGTGACGTCAATGGGCCCTGAAATGAGAACTATCGAGAGCACACACCTGAAGGAGAAAACAGAAGGCAGTGAGAGAGAGCTCAGGTCACATTGCTATTTTTGACATGTAATTACTGGTGATTCAGCAGGTTGCAAAGAGGTCACATCATTTTGCTAATGTTCTAAAACACTAAGAGCCTCATTATATGGTAAAGACTAGCATTAGAGCAGGAGAGTTTAGAGGGGTCAGTCGTTGTCAGGAAGAAGACATTACATGTACTAATAAGACATGTGTAAACAGTTTACTTAAATCTGTTAATTAAAAAGGTTTTTTTTTACAGCTTCCTTCCTCTCTCTCTCCCTCCCTCCTTCCTTCCTTTCTCTCTCTCTTCCATCCTTCCTTGTTCCTTCCTCTGTTTCTCCCTCCCCTTTCTCTCTCTCTTTTCTTCTCTGCTCCCCCCACCCCCCATTTTGTTGGAGTTGATGAACATCCAACCCAGGGCCTTGCCTTGTGCATGTTATGGCAAGCATCACTGAGGCATGCCCCAGCCCTCAGTTACTTTGCTTGAGTTTGTTGTAGTGATTTGTCTGTAGCCCCTGGAAGGAATACTCATTCGAAGGTGAATACATGGTGGGGAATCGGCCAGCTATAAGAGTGAGGGTAGATAAGAGAGCGGCTGCTAGCCGGGAGCTCAGTGTCAGGGGTTTCTTGTTGTTGTTCTTTTAGGCCCCCTTTGTCTGGGAGGAGGCAGCAGGGGATTTATAGTTGAGACTTCTTAGTTATAAGAGGGAAAGAGGATCGACGACTGCACTATGGGATCATTCATCTTTGGAAAAAAAAATTACCAAATTTGGAGAGATGGCTCAGTGGTTAATTA
>CABHPH010125249.1:0-21196 GCA_902168325.1 Peromyscus nudipes
AGTGAGTTGGTCCATGCTAAGCACTTAGCACAGGACCCGAAAGGCTTAATAAGTTTTAGTTCTTTATAAGTGATGCAGACCAGAAAGAAGAGATGGAGATGAGAGTGGATGACAAAGGCTGTGGAGATGCACTTCTTCCTTTCGATGGCTTTCCTGGAAGCTGTGGTCTATGCATAACATTGCTTTTTCTTGTTTCCTGGGTGTGCCAGAACTTTCCAATAGTGAAGAAGCCAGGAATACTCATGATAGACTGCGATATGATTCTGGCCCCCATCGGTGCCACCAATCCTTGCTTCAAAGAGTCATTAGTCTCCCTTATCACTTGGTATGGCAGACACCGTTGAGAATTAGGAATAGGAATTCATTCATGTTCCACTTGGAGAAGGCCTTCGTCTGTCTGGATCAGTTGGTTGTCTATATGAAGTCCTTGGGAAGAATGTGAATTAAGTGTAAAGTACCTGGTTAGAGATAGACTACCTTCCTCACTCCTGATGCTTTGGGCCAGAGAGCAAAGCCTCATGGGGTGCCATCAGTGATGGAACGGTTTGTCCTTTCCCCAGCAGCAGGCCCACAAGGGCAATGATGCCTCTCCATATGTACCTACATATGTGTTTCTACTCTGAAAGGCTGTCCAGGCTGTAAAAGAAAATATCAACTATTTTGAAGGCTCATTTTTTTTTTCTGGGTGGACATCCAGACTTCTGGTGCTAGGAATCTATCCACTTTTGCATTGCCAAGGATGTTATACACACCATACTAGAGTGTTGGGTTCCTTCCCACCTTCTTCAATTTGATCTCGAGGCCACAAAGTAGTCCACAGATTTGAGACACAAATCAAAGCTCACCCGTGACTTAGTTCACACCTTAAGTAGCTCCTGCAACTCCACCTGATTCCAAAAGCAACATAAGTGGAAGTCCAGTAGTGCTGGCCTCACTGACCTTGACAGGCAAGATGGGCTAACCATCCAGCAGTACAGTTGTCCACTATGGAGAATTTTTGTCCACTCCTGAATGATAGCTGGTTCTCCACTGGCAGGGAGAGGGGAAAAGTTCTCAGGGGCATTAAGAATCCACCAGCCAGCCTCTATGGGTGATGGTCTCTAGGAGTAGACTCCCACAGTTCCATGGAGGACATTTTGCTCCTAGGTGGCTATTTTATTGATGGCAAATGAAATCCAACCACTTCTGGCGAGGTGGAGGGGGGCATCAATTCTCAACATGTTAATACCTCCAAGTGTTTGTTTACATTTAGCTGCTGATCTTTGAGCTCCAACAGGTTTTAATACTAGATGCCTTAGCTGTGCCCTTGGCTTGCTTCATTTCTGATCATCTCACCCTCACCCCAAAAAACCTGGAACACCACCTTTATATCTCAAATTTGCTATAGAGTTAGGCTTCCAAACCTGGTATTTCTTTACCTGTTCATCCAATAAGCTTTCAGATGGTCCATCCTCTTCATATAAAAGAACAAACAAGAAAAAAAAAACAAAAAACAAAAAGCATAAAGGGAGCTGTTTGACCAAGCACCTGCAAAACTACCAGGAAGGAGGTGAAGTTACATTTAGGAGGTAAACCTAGAAGAGCTGGGAGTCCTGGGACCAGAAAGAACACCCAAAGAACTTTCTGCATCACTGTGTGGCTCCTGGATTTGGCTTTTCTGGCTTCAGGCCTGCTGGCTCAAACCAGAATCCCAAGGCATGTGATTGAAAGCAAGCAAAGCTTTGCTGCTCTCAGCTGGAGCTCCGGCTTCTCCTCCTTCTGCTTCCCAGTCCTTGGTGAGGTTCTTGGAGCTTTGCCAAAAGCTTGAGTCTTCCCTAGGCAACTGGTGACTCCCGTAAGGAGTGAGCCCAGGAGGCAGAGTGCTGGGCTCACTTCTTCCTTTTGTCAGCTGGCTCTGACCATTTGAACATGAAGGTGTCTCACATAGGTGAAGGAGAAGGGGTTAAAAGACAACGCATGGATTAACCTTTAGATCAGGGAGAGCTTGTGGCTGAGGTTTGGGTAAAGAGATGCCAAAGGCAGATTGGCCTCTGTAGACTCTGAGAGCAAAGGAGTGTGAGGTCAGGACTCTTCCCAGTATGTCTGCGCGTGATGTTATGCACTCTACCAAAGAGCTATCCGTGCCTATGTTTAAGTCTAGAAAAGCATGTGGGTGGATACAGGGATGTATATGGTGTAAACAAGGGTTTGTGTGGCGAGACAGCTTCACATACCAGCATATCGTAGCTCCTGGTGTGTACACATTTAATTTGGGGTGCACACTGCCCCAAATTTGGGACCTCGGTGGTCCCCTCCACTTTGGCTTTGTCTGTGTTCTCCTGTAGACAAGCAACCCTACCTAGCCTGCCTGGGAATCCTCAGGCAGGTTCCTCCCTCTCAGTCAAGAGCTTTGCACAGGATGGAAGTTCCGCTTCCTGCGAAGCCCAAGGAAGGCGCAAACCCGGCTGCCGGGTAGCTCCAACCGTGGAGGGAAAGAGGAGCTGAGCCTGAGGGAACAGGATTTCCTCGCCTCTTGGGCGCGGCCGCAGCGGGCAGGGCCACACAAGGCCCCCTTTGTGGAGGGACTGAGCTCCTGAGCAGACCCAAGTCCCAGGGAACAATAGAGCAATGTTGCGGCCCTCCTGCCCGGCCTGCCGGGCCACACTGCGGCGGCGGCCGAAGGCGAGGAAACCGGGTGGCGCTTTTTTATAGTCACAAATATAAAATCGGGGCTTTTCCCCCCTTTCGCTCGCCTCTTGCCCCAACGCCGATAGAAAGCAGATAAATTTATGAAGGGCGAGCTAAGAGAATAATTACGGGGTGAAGGCCGTTAAATTTTATTTCAAGTCCCAAAGGCAAAACCTGCGATTTTATTGCAAACATCTGGAAGGACCGAGAGGTGGGCACGCTGCTGGGTTAAAATAAAAATAGACGATTTTTATTTCGCGAAAACAAAAAAACATCATTAAAGACCTTTTGCCCCCATGGACTTTTATTTTTAAAAACTCTGTGTGTTGTGGGGGGTGGAGGGGGGGAATCTCAGGATAGCCAAGGACTCAAGGCAGTGTCTTAGCTGTGGACCAAAGCCAGCCCAGGCGATTGGAGGTGCTCGCTACAGGAGAAAGCCCAGGCTGCCTTGAGCTTGGCTTCTCACAATGTACTCTTCTCCCTCCCGCTGCACCTTAGGGCTCCGGGCCACTTATTCTGTCCCATTCTGTGCTTTCCTAGTGCTCTGGGGCGCCAGTTTGAAAGCAGAAGTGAAAAGAGGTAAACATGGGCTGCAGATTTCCAGAAGATTTGATCTCAGTCAGAATAGGTTTGCTGGACTTCTGTCCCCTTAGTATATATTCTTAGCTGCAAATCATTTAGATCTCTGCACTCTGGAGAAGGGAAACTGAGGTCCTAGCCTGTTAATCGACTTGCCTAAGGTCACACAGTTTGGGGTTGAAGTGGGCCCCGATCACCAGGCATACCTCACCTTAGAGTCTCCATGATTTTTTCCCACCCCATAGTCGCCTCATAATATTTTACACCTCCCCTGATGGCCAAGTTCATTACAATCCCCTTGCCCGCACAGAATGTCCTTCCCACGTGTTTAGGGGAAGCCTAACTTGTCCTGCTGGCCAGTTGTTCTTAACTTTGTTTTCAATTACTCACTCAAAATTCCCCGAAATCAAAGCCGGCTGGTGGGTCACCTCAGCACCGAAGCATTAGTAGAGAGCCATTTAAGGTGGTATTTAGTGTGCTGTAGCAGGAGGAAGAGAGGAGAGCGATTTAAGGTGGTATTTAGTGTGCTGTAACAAGAGGAAGAGAAATGTGCTCGGACAATGTGCGTGGGGGCGGGGGCGCTCCATTTCTGGGGATGCCCGCTTTTCTTTATGATTCTTGTCCTGTTGCTGCTGAACTCCGGTTTTACCTTTGAAAGTCTCTGTGGTGCCCTTTCTTTCCTGGTGTCCCGTCAAGGGTAGGTCTAGAGCTCATTTCCACATATGTCCCTTCTGCTGTTCAGTGACTCCTAGGGAATCTCCTCTGGCTTATCAGGGTTTAACACCCTTTCTTCTTTCTTGCACTCAAGCAGGAGCTGGGCTAGTCCCTCTGGCTTGGTTTTGGACCTGAAATATACCGGAGGTGGAATTACAGCCTGTTGAATCTGCTCAGGTCACAAGGTGGAGCCTGCAGCTGGGTTGCCTGGAGAATGCCTAGATATCAGCCTCAAAACTGGGGGCCCCGTTCTTACCCCTAAAGGTTAACAGAGAAAGAAACTAAGGTAACAAAAGAAGGTTTTCAAAGCCCTTTGAACAATCAATAGAAGAAAACCACACAGCAGCCCATGTCCAAATTAGTTAACCCCACAACTCGCTCTCCACTCCTGCCTGTGGACTCTTCAGTGTGTACCCAAGCCAAGCGTATCAAACCACCTTGTTTAATTTCCCCCACACTCCCCTCATCAACATGATTTTTACACTAAGGAGTGCACACCCCTAAGGGGGTAGATTAGATTAAATCCAATGGGGACACAGAATGTTATAGACTCTCACAGTTACTTTGGGGGAAACGTCAGTTTTCTCATTCGTTCCAAATCTGCTTGTCTTCACTTTTATGGGATTGGTTTTTGTGGCTTAATTTGTGACTCTAGAGTGTAAGTGAATATGGGATAGGGTTGTTGTGGCTTGAAGAAGAGGCGCAGTAACTGCTGAGCATAAGCTATGGAGTGGGATGTAGATTCGTACCTTGAAGGCACTGATGCTACTTCTTTGTTTCTGGGATATTCTTTTTTCCCCTGTGGCTTGCCATATGGGTGGGCTCACACTGTTGGACCTACATTTGGATTGATGAATAATTAAAAGGCCTCTTTAAATGTTTTAAAATTGCATTTATGCGGGCTCTGTGAGTGTGCACACACACGTGTACTCCCATGTGCACATGCCATGGTGCACACAGGGAGGTCAGAGGACGACGTTGCAGACGTTGGCACTCTCCTTTCATCCTGTAGGCCACAGGGATCAAACACAGGTTGTTGGGCCTGATGATGGCCAGCACCCTAATGACTGAGTCAGCTCATCACTCTAAGGCCTCCTTTTGGCCCAAGGTGGTGGGAAGGGGCCATGGCAGCACTAATGTGGGTTCACAGAGGGTGTCTGCCCTGTATGGTATAACCATTTCTCAGTCCAAGCCAGGCCTTTCAAAGAATAGAAAGAGGCTTTCAAAGAGAGATGGGGGACAATGGAGTGGAGGAAAGAGCTGGAAAAGTCCAGAAGATGACACATAACTTTCACACTAAGCCTGATCTAGGCTGGCTCCTAGCCATAGGGTTCTGAGAGGCCCCGTGAGACCAGAGGCCTAGAGCAAGGCATAAGCTGCTGCGGAAGGGATTTGCAGGACTCCTGGTCTGCCTTATCTCTGACCACTTTCAGCCACAGTTCCTGCAAGAAACGCTGGTTGGTAAGGGCACCTTGACCCTCGCTTCTCAGAATCTGCAGGGACAATCACAGGAGGACCTGGCTTTCCAGACTTGGTAAATTCTTCTTCTTGCTGCCTGCAGACTTCCAAGCCAGAGAAGAAGACTCCAGGAAGGTCCTGGAGCACAGGACTGATGGAAACACACCCACTAGGGCCTTCTGTATTTGCTGTGCTCTTGTCCAGGCTGGAGCACAATTCGAGGGAAATTCAAAAAAATAAACTTTAAGCTTATCTCTTAAAAGGCCAATGCACATTCACCACGTGGTTGTGGCTTCCAGCAGCAGCGTGGACTCTCAGTGATAACAGCAGGAATTAAATTTCCTTGTGACAGGCGGGAGAGTGTGGCCTTTCAGAAGTGACACAGCCTTCCTTCACTTCTTACCCCCTCAGTAAGTGGTTCTCCAGAGCTACTCACATGCCCTGCACCCCTTCATCTAAACTTCACTCTTCAGACCTTTCTCAGAGCCTGGTTAGACTCTTTTTGCTGGGCCTCCCAGTGCGTGCTAAGCTTTCAGCCTTTTCCGCAGTCATAGCCCCAGGATAGAATTGTTTTGACCAGTACTTTGGAATGGGAAAATGAGGCTTTTAGGCCTCTGCCCCCGAAATGTGAGACATTTATTTATTTATTATTTATTTGCCTGGCAGGACTCCGAGCTTGCCCGTTATAAGTCTGTGTTGGGGGAGGGGGTAGGGTGGGGTTATGCCATTCGTAATAACCTGTGAAGCAGTGGACAGTAAGAGTGGGGAATGTTGGATTTTAAGTTCCTTGGCTATCTGTGGTGAATGAACTATCCTGAAAGATTTAAGGTGGGGGAGGAATGCGCGAAGGTAGATAGTAAGAGATGAGAGCCAAGTTCTGGAGTTGAGGGGAATTTTGAAAGGCGTCTTTCTCAGCCATCAAAATTCTTAGCTGCTCTCTTCCGGTACCCGCTATGAGTTCTCTGGCATAAGAGCCCGGAATAGGCGAAGCGCAGCTCAGAGTGTGCTACGCTAGGAAAGTTACTATTTGTGTGGTGCGGGCCCAGTCCTGCAGTGTAAGCTTGCAGAACCCGCCATAAACTCAGCGCACCAAGCTGGTCTCTTAACGCCTCAGCGGCCCTTCTCCTCCCTTCATCAGGTAGAGCAGGAAGGAGGGTAAAGTCTTGAAATGTTCTGCTTTTAAGACTTAGGATGGCAACAGGACCTTTTTGTTTGTTTCGTTTTGCCGGAACTAGAACCGCTCAGAAAATATTGATCTGGAACAGAGTAGGAACCTGTGTGGACACATTTGGGCAGATCTCAAAACTCCTGGGGGGCAACGGTGCCGTGATCAGAAACCTACTCTGCCTTTTTGTAGGGGAGGGGGTCAGGTTAGCATTCTGTCACAGCCCCAACTTCCCAGATTTGCATCTAAATTGACTATGAGTAGCCAGGTCTACAGGACGGGACGCAGAGAATTTGGAAGGAAAACGTACAGATTTGCAATCTGGATTTGTAGTTTAGTCGAGTCGATAAAGGCAAAGGTCAGAGCTTGACTTTCAGCTGTTCCGACTGCCCTCCTCCCCCAGAGAAACCGGTCCGGCACCGGGAAGCCAGGGGTTAAAGTTGGCGGGGAAGCATCCCCAGGATAGCCAGCGCTCAGCCTTGGCCCTAGCCTCAGTCTCTCCCTTCTCCTCATTGGCCGGAGCTCTCGAGGTTTCTCTTGTTCCCTTCTTGCCATTGGTTGGGGGCTGGCTTTCCCTCCTCTCTGTCTTTTTCTTCCTCCCCCTCCCTTCTCCCTCACCCCTCGGACAGGAGCTCACTGCCTACCCCCTGTTCCTCGGGAAGGGAGGAATTCAGGGGGGAAAAAGTTTCCCAGAAGTTTGGATCAGGGGAAGGACGGGAAGACCGAGAGGGGAAGGGGGGAGAGGGAGGAGAAAAAGGAAGCGGGAGGAGAGAGAGGGAGAGAATAAAAAAAAAAAGAAAAGAAAAGAAAGAAAGAAAGAAAAAGAAAAAAGAAAGAAAAATGAAGTCCTGTCTGCAAGGCTTGTGAGCGCCTGCCCGGGTGGGTGGGAAACTGGACTCAGCGCCCATGCAGCGAGCGGGCGGCGTTCCGGGCGCTCGTTCCTAGAGGCTAGGGTAGCTGGGGGCACCGGTCTGATCCGGCAGTCGAGGGCGGGGGAGGACACCGAGGGAGGGCGCAGATCACCCGCGGAGCCTCCGCCCCAGCTTCGGCCGCTGCGCCGCCGCCTCTTCAGGGCCCGGCCGGGCAGGCGCTCCGAGCGTGCAGCCGCGGGGCTGCCAGCTCAGTAGAGCGCGGGCGAGAGGGGACCCGGGTGCGGGCGGCTAAAATGAGTGAAAGGAGAAGATCTGCAGTCGCCCTGAGCTCCCGAGCACATGCCTTCTCCGTTGAAGCCTTGATCGGCTCAAATAAAAAGCGGAAGCTGCGAGACTGGGAGGAGAAGGGGCTGGACCTGTCCATGGAGGCGCTGAGTCCCGCAGGCCCACTCGGAGACACAGACGACCCGGCGACACACGGCCTGGAGCCCCACCCGGGTGAGTGTGTGGGGTCGGACCACGGGAGGCGGGTGGATGAGGAAACACCAAATGATATCCCCGCGTGTGGAGAGAGGCCCTGCCCGCTGACTCCCTGCCTCGCTCCGACGTGGGTTTCTTTTTCTTGGCATAAATGCCTTGAGCCTCCCTAAATTCGCCGGAACCAATTTGGGGGGCTGGCCTGAGCCTTGCATTTTAATCGCCAATTTCAAGCAGGCCTACTTGCGTTCATTCCGTTCTCTTGTAGCAGAGAGCAAGCAGCATTTTGAGGCGCCCACTCTGAAGGGCTGCGGGCCCCTGGGTTCGGAAGAACGCAAAGACCCCGGGGAAAGAGCCCAGTAGATTTGAGACTTGCGTCTGAGAGCTCCAGAACGTTGCCTGGTGAAGCCCATGCTGCCGCCATGGGAAATGCTCCGTTTTTCTCACTTAGTTTTCTGTCCCAACTAAGCTTAGATGGTGGAGTATAACTATATTTCTGCCCCACTGAAGACATATTAGACATTGTATCTTGAGACTTAGGTCTTTATTCAGTGCTCACACCTCTGTATTTGGGTGGGTGGGTGTTTCAATTAATTTGTCTTGGATCTATCCATATTACACACATATAATAGGCACATAATACTTAAAACTCAAGGCGGATGTCAGTGTGTGTATTTTAACAGAACTCTGGGAGGGGGAAAACAGCCTCACATTTTGTATTAAGTGCCAAGATTTCAACAGTGCGAAGCAGCCCGGGGGAACAGCTGTTGTCAGAAGCCTGTAAGCGCACACACAAACACAACTTGGTTTAGCCGCTTGAGAGTATTTTCAGCAAATAGCATGTTCAGCCTAGAATTCTAAAGCCGTGCAGGAGGTGTCCCTGCGTACCAGCTAGGATCCAGGAGTAGACCCCAGGTCCTACGACTTGGGAAAGGGGGTAGAGTCGACAGTTGCCCACACAGGGATAGGAGCAGCCAGAAGGCTCAAGAGCTTGGGGATCCTGGCCTAAAAGCTGGCCAAAGCCCGAAGAGAGACAGCTGTCGCTTACATTTTCTCTTTCGGCACTGACAGTTCAGTTTCCACGCTCCCGAGGCTAATAATAACGCGATTAGCCAGAGACCCGCGGAGACAGCGTTTTATGAATTCTCCGTGTTCTTGCGGCCCGTTACGGAATTTCGGTTTAGTGCTGGGGAATTATTTTTATTAGTCGATGAAAAGAAAATTAAAAGGAGATTTATTTCGTCCATCCACGACTTTCTCTGTTTGGGAGAGAGGGCAGGTCCACTCGGACTGCTGCGTGGCCAACACAGGATGCAATGCATGGCTAATGTGCATCTCTTCTTTTGCGAGAGCCCGGTTCCTCTCTGAATGTATCTGTTGTGAGAATTTCGCTAAGGCAGCGTATAGTTAGTTAGTGGAATGTTTTGCAGGCCTTCTGACAACTTTCGATTTGGGAGTCACTTTTATTTCCCTGACAGAGGAGAAGGGAGAAATTACTCGGCTTAGCAAGACTAATGTCTTGTCAAGGGTGCTTTTCTCTGGGGAGAATCCAGGTTGCTGGGAGTGTGTCTAGGGTCTTATGTTCAAAAGGGCCAGCATGTGGGGTCAAAAACACGGACATAGTTCACAGCTTTCCGCTTCTGCTATCCTTCTCAGCCGGAAGTGAGGGGAGCAAAGAGAGGGGATCTGGAAAAGAGACTATTCCAGACACAGACACATGAACGTGTGGGGAGCCAGTCTCCAGAATTTTGTTTAGCAGTCAGTAATTCCTGCCTGGCAAAGATGCGCTGGGAGACACACTATAGAGCCAACCTTAGCGACACAATTCACTTTGTCTGTCCCACTATTTGATCACTTGCTTTTAAAAAGGCATGGGATACATCGGGGTTAGAAAACAATGAAGTGTATTTATGGGCAAGGTTTCAGGAGCAGGAATCCCAAACTAAGAGACCAAGTGACCCAGCATGGCCTTGGGCAGACAGGGCCCTCGGGTTGGAACTCTGGCAATGGCTTCAAGACTTTCTTCTTCTCTGAACTTGGAATGAGAAATCATCCTTCAGGAAGAAGGGCCCCTTGGTGTGGAGATGTGCTGAGCCCTGGTGTCATAGCTGCCCACTCTGGACCCAACTGTAGAAATTGTGAGCAGAAATTGGGGGCACTGTAGCTTTCCCCCTCTTCTGGTATAGTACCCTGACCCCGGCAAGGGCCACCTTTAGAGACATGCAGAGGAATTGTTTAGGCGGCCTACCCTGTCCAGAGCAGGGTCTTTCCCCTACTGGGTTTCACAATTCGTCTTTTCTCTGTTAGGGCGTGAGAGGTTGCTGTGTTGGTCGCTGGTCTTAGGCAAAGGGAGAAAATAAATACGAAATAATACCAAAACTGCCCCAGGCCTGGGGCATGATTAAATACGCATCAGGCCAAAGTAGCTATATATGTTGTTCTCGCCATTTTCTCTTTGACCCACTCAACTATTTTCGGTCAGCCCTACTCGAGCCTGAAACCAACAGGACCCTGAGACAACCCGGGGCCCACCTTGAACTGGAAAAGTTGAACTGTAAAGCAAACTTTAATTCGGAGGGTCGTCGACCGACCGTTTGCTTTTTCACAACCCGGATTTTCTTTCCGGGTCTGGACAAAATTGGCTTTAGTTGGCGCCTGAGCACCCGAAGCCTGGGGCGCCAATATGTAGCAGTGGGGGGACCAGCCAGCCAAGGCCTCCCTCCACTGGGCAGGCAACTCACTGGTCAGGGGACACGATATTTATTTTAAAAACTTCCACCGAAGGCTTGTAGCCTCCCAGATCTCTAGGCCTGTGGGGCTTCGGTACATTCTTGCTTTATTCTCCGGTTGGCACTAGCTCCCGCACACCCTGTCTTTTGGAGAAGCCTCTAGGACTTAGAGGCCACCAACAGGAGGGAGTCTCAAAGCCCTGGCCTCTGGCTAAGCTCAACAGAAGAAACTTTTCACCTAGGATCGGCTGAACAGCTGCTGTGGCTGCGGCCTTGAAAATGTATTTCGGGCGCGCGGCGGCGCCCTCTGCGCTCGCTCGGACCCATCCGACGCTCCACTGGCCTTCCTTCCCCCCACGTCTGGCTCGGACATTTCCCGCCCGAATCTTCAGCGGAGTGCGGCTAAGACCCGGTCTCCTGCGGAGCGAAATAATTCAAACCTTCTGGGAAGGAATTTCTGCTTTTCCAGCCTGCAGGCCGAAGGCCTTGCGGCCAGCCCGGGTTCTACCGGCCTAAGGAGGTGGCATCCCTCGCGGGTGGGCAGGTACAAGCAGGCCCACTCAAGCACACCCGGGCGGATCGACACTCCGGGCACACGAGGAATAAGCAGAACTTCTTAACATTTTCGTTTGCATCCACGCGCTCAAACCCCCTTGAAACGAGACAGGAGAAAAGCCCAAGCGGAAACCTCCGCTGCCCTAGAGTATTTTATTTTTGTTCCTAGTTCCCTCCGAGTTACCACGGAGACCGACCGGTCACATGAATTTGTCTCCTAGTGTATTGCTTGTTTGCTCAGAACAAAACTGAGACTTCCATCCCGACGTTACCCACCCCATTCCCAATAGGGAAATGGGGTGAAAGGGAGGAAGTGACTGTGCACTGACGTTTAAGAAACGGATACAGAGGGATGAGCTGGATGTCAGCGGAGAGACTATTAATGTCAAGCACCAGCCAAGACCCAACCCGGGTTCAGATGGCCGGGGTAAGGTGGGCAGAACCCTAAGCAGCTGCTGAGGGTCTGACTGGGGTAGAGGCCTGCGCAGGGGACTGTAACTCCTCCGTGCTGCGCTGGCTGCACTCGCTGCAACTGACACACAAGCGGGCGTCCAGGGTTCGGCCCGCACCAGACAAGGAATTAAGTGGGCCTGAAAATTTGCGGTCAAAACGGCCTTCCTCAGAGGCTGCCGCTTTGGTAAGTGATCTTTTGTGAAGAAGCAAAGGAGAAGGTAAGAACCGAATCTGTCATTGGTTGGAGAGGATAATTGTTCACTGGAGAACGAGGGCCAAGAATGTTTTTTCCGAACGCGGGTCAGACAGTGACTAAGGCCAGCGTCTGTGGATGCACGGGGCTTGGAGAGCGCGTCCGGTTATTCGCTCCTACGCAATAGGCATTGGTTATGGGGACGCTATGTAAAAATTCCAGTGGTGGGAGAAGTCATGGGGGCGGGGGAAAGGAGAGTAATCCTAACTCAGTCCATCTCAAAGAAATAACAATAGTAAACTGCTAGGCAGCCGCGAGGCCAGAGAATGGGGAAATTTAGATGGCCAGAGTTTCCTGTGACTGGCAGCCAAGTGGACCTTGCTGTGGTTAATTCCTTAGTAGTTACCCCCATCCTCAAACTTCCCAAACTAGTCCACTAGGCTCAGGGCTGACCAACTGATCTGCACAACACATTCACTACGCCCGCCACGGGATTCGGAAGAGTGGGTCAAACACCTCTAGCCTACAGCCCACAGGGCATCTCAGACCTCCCTCCCCCGCCCAGTGCAAACCTGGTGACGGACAAAGGCTTCCCTATGCAAATCCGCGCACAAGCCAGGGCCTTTGAAATTCTGAATTCTGTTTTCCCTGGATTCTCTGTCTCCGGGTTTCTTACGTTTCTGGTTTCTTACGTTTCTCCTCGAACAATGCTTTGGAGTTTACAGCTAGTCACTTTGGGTTTACTGATTTTGTAGATGAAATTCCCAGAAAGAAAAGTTCATAGGGTGACGTTTTTGCAGGGAGGGAGGAATTAAATTTCTTGGAGTGGAACTCAGGCAGAAATTAAGCTGACATAGACCCCATGACGACGTTTTTCTTACACCCCATGCATCCTCATATCAATAACGCCCAAAGCTGTAAAATTTTAATTATGAAGGAAAATTGTTGGTATAAAATATCTTTAATAAACATAGCCTGTGTGGAGCGAGTGAAGAATGAGCTGAAGCGCCCAATCTGAGGGTCAACCCAACGAAACTCAGTATTAGAGAGGTGTGTTCCCTGCTTCTTTGTCCAGTTTCTTTGCATGTGGCCACGAACCTAACGGAAGTGCACCCCTCATCTTTAATCGCACCCATAGAACCAGACAAGTGCAGAGAGAAAGGCAAAACAAACGCAACCCAGTACAGAAGACCTAACAGCTGTTTGCTCCAGCCTACCCTATGACATTCATTGTTTTCATTAAAACGCCGAATATTCCAGATCTACCACAGCAAGACTATTAGAAAAAAAAATTCACAGTATTAATAGGAGAGGTAAATTCTTTGGCGATTTTAACCATGGACCCCAGTAGAACGCTGTTCTGAGACTTAGAACAAATGGAGTTATTTTAAAAATGTGTGTATGTCACTTTTCTTTCTCCAACTTGGAAATACAGAAATCCATCTGATGAGTGCCCTGGAAGTATAGCTGATTTTTTTTTTTTTTTTTTTTTTTACTTTCGAAAGCCAAACCAATTCAATAGATATTATTGAAACCACCCTCCCATCTAAGGCTTAAGTTTAGACTTTTTGCAAAAGAAATGGTCAAACCAGGGAACTGTTGACTGTGGAATCTTTTGCCCCCTTTCACGCACGGGGTTTATTTTGACTCTGCCTTTTCTGGTTTCTAGTAAGCCCGGAATTTTATATGCACATGATTGAGATACTCCCCAGCTCTGCACTGGGAGCAGCAATTAGCAAATTTATAAATCAGGTCTGTTTACACTTCTTTGGGGAAAGATAATCATTAGTTAATTTAAGTGAGGCCCTTGCTCCAAGCATCCGGGTGGAAAATGAGACTTGGTGGGGCAGACCTGCTGTGAAATGGAAGAGGTGCGGAATTTAAGCAACTGGAGAGGACTAATCAACGTTTATTCAGCACCATTAATGGCCTCACTTAGAGGCTGGGTGTTTTGTGGAGTACAAACTGCTAAGCAGCTTTTGGTATCAGAAGTGAAAACAGGCAATCTCTACATGGACTCTGCGTTTAAAACAAATGAACAAACTACTATCCAGCTTTGCCCTTTTATAAAGGTGTAAAAAGAGTACAAGTTTATGCATATGAACACCACAGCACCCTGTGAACTCAATGACCACAACAAACCTCAGAGCCATCCCTGAATGGTGGGATATAGATAATGTTTTAGGGAAAAAAAACTTCTCTCTCCCTCCACCCCCCATGCACGTGTGTGTGTGTGTGTGTGTGTGTGTGTGTGTTTATGTGTGTGGGTATAGCCAGTTTAACAGTAACAGACTGGAAACACAACATTTGGGAAAGAAAAGTTTTATCAATTTTATCTATATTTTAAATTCTAGAGAATTTGAGACTTGAAACTTCTAGATACTGAGTGTTTTCATTTATTTCTTAGACCCACCCAACGATTTTGAACAAATTTGAAGAGAAATATCAGAAAATGAAATTGTATAAATGTGATTAAAAACAACACCAGTCACCAGCAGCAAGTTTTCTTCCTCAGTCATTTAATTGTGTGAATAATGCCATTCTTTGCTTGTATGGACAGAATGTTAACTTTCAGTTCTAAAGAATAATTTCAACTCCCTACACAAGTAGGAAGCAAATGGAATAAGAGAAGTCTGGATAATAATTACGCTTTATTGAGTTGAGATAAGCATTGCAAATTGGGAAAATTAATTAAAAAACTCATGAAAGACATGTAGAAATGTATCCCCTAGTTGTCTTCTGTTTCTTTTCTTTCTTTTTCTTCTCTCTCTCTCCCTCTTTCTCCCTTCCTTTCTTTCTACATAGTTGTCAAGGCTTAGCTGAGATGGTGCAGAAAACTGCCACATACTTTATAGGATGAGCCCTTAAGAAAACAAGCAAGCAAGCGAACAAACTCCTGGATATATCAGCATGGGGATGTTCGCCTTTCATCCCAGTAATCAGGAGGCAGAGGCAGTCCCAGCGACCTAAGTTCAAGGCCAGTGTGGTCTTTATATATTCTGGGCCGGCCAGGGATGCATAGTGAGACATTGTCTCAACAAAACAAATACAACAAAACAAAGGAACAAAAACTTGAAAATAAATCCGCCCTCAAAGGTCCTTATACTAGTGGGAGCCTGGGAGCATCTGTATACTTCTAACCAGACGGACAGCTTTCCTGAATCTGGTAGCTGCGGCTTTCTCTGTCATTCCCTGTCCCCCTAGCATAAGGATAAGGCCTCACCTAGAGGTTTGGGGACAGTTAATCTTGCTTCTCGCACCTCATCTCGCGGCCCCAGCCTCCCCACCACAAGGAAAACGGCGGTTTTTTCGAGCCTCTCAAGAAATTTCAGCTGATAGTTCACCAGGGAAGGAACTGGATTGGATCTTCCCTGTGAACCCGTGTCTGGGGCAGTTCGGGTGACCTTCACAAGTGTGCAGTGGCCGCATCGGTCACACTGGGCTAGTCGATCACGCCTCTGTGGTGCTGAGGGTTGGAGATCTCAGGGTCCTTTGCACAGCTCTGGGACCGGTGCACTCTGCTGCGGTGCGCGGGCCTGCGGGGGCCAGGGCTGCAGGCGCCGGAGGTCGGGAGTCGAGGGTCGGGTGAGGGGGAGCAGCTCCGAGCCTTTGAAACTGTGGAGTCCAGAATCTCGAGTGATGGGCCTTGCGCGTTGTCTCTCTAATTACATACGGGAGAAGTGAGAGGGCTCTTGGGAAAAGCCATCCCTCAAAACAATCAGACCTCTCCCCAAACAACGAAAGAGAAACAACGGAACCCAAAGATCTTACACCTCGCGCCCTGAGGGGAATTTGAGTTTTGCTTTCATCAGGCTGAACAAATTTCCGAGGAATCAAACTGACTTCAAACATTAGCAATTAGAAACCAAGAGTCCCTCGGCCTGAAGAACTTTTAATCCTTAACCATTTCCAAATGGGTGATTCTAGGGTCAGTAAATATTGTAGCCAGTCTCTTAAAAAGGAAGAAAATCATACTGTGGGTTATGTTGCCTGCAATAGGTAGATTCTTTTCTGAACCCTGCGTAGCGCTTCCCTCTACCCCCTGCGCACAAAGGAGCCGGAAAATGACTGTCCTTCAGCTGTTCTTGGGAAGACTGTGAACACAGAAGTAGTGACTTTCTTAAAAGAGAACCTCCTCAACTTTACAAAGCAGGCTGAGAAGTGACTACTAGAAATCACCAAATCAGTAGGAAGGGCTCAGCCTTAGTGGGTAAAAGGAAATCCTGCCCTAGGCAAACCTGGGCACCAGACCCGCCAGACCCGCATGGCCTGGACCTAAGCCTGGAGTTAGGTAGCTTGGGTGTGTCTTAAAAACATAACTGGTCTTCTCGGTGGGAAGGGGCAAAATATTTTGGGTCGATGACTGTGTACACAGCAATGCTTTCCCCGAATTCAACATTTTTCAACTCAGAAGCTCGGTCAGTCGTTTGATTTGTTGTTGTTGTTGTTGCTGTTGTTGTTAATAGTATAGCCCAGAAGGGTGGTATCTAGAGAACATTTAGAGAGAAAAAAAGGTTTAGTTTGAAATTTAGAGGTATAGAGAAGGTATATGTCAGAGTAATATGGCTCCAAGACAAAGGGACCAGAAGGTTCAGAAACCAAAGTAAGGATGCTGTCTGTGACTCTTTTCAAAGACTTTACGACAAAGCCTTTCTTACACACAGTCTCCGTATTCCATTCTATGTCCCTGTATTATGGTAGGAAGAGGGTGGGACTCATTTAAAGCAGGGGGCTTAAATTCTAGTGCTGGCTTTGGTATTAATGTGGAAATAGGGATATAAAAGCAGACATATTAATGTTGAAAGAAAGTTTTAAAGTTGTTTCATAGCGGCTAGTGAGGCCTCAATTTCTGGTTTGTGAGATGAGAGGGCCAGTTTCAAATGAAACATGAAGCCCCTTTAGCTACAAGATTCCACTGCCCCCATTAGCTTTTGTTTTGAAAATATTAACACTTTCTCCTAATGCATCTTGGCCAATACTTGACCCACCCTTTACCTCATTGGAATGAGGGAAATTTTACTGCGTTTGTGGAACGTTGCAGTAGTACCAACCTAAGGTCAAAAAAAATTTAGAGCTAAAATTAGGTGCTTTCATGGAGCTCTTGAAATTATATTATATTAATATCACATGTTCAGAAATCAGAGATCGGTGATTTCCAGTCCTACGTGTTTGATGCCTAAGTGAAAAAGGCCAGCAAGGGCTCTAGGGCACTAGTGAGTTGAAAGGAAATGCAAACTATTCATACTTGGACTATGTTTCATTCACTTCCCAGAAATAATCAGAAAAACTAGGTGTCTGAAAAACTAAAGATTGAGAAAAGTAATGTATCACTGGTGAATTGAAATGGGGGGAAAAATCGCTTGCCCTCTGTATCACTGATGGAGCCTGGTGGAGAGCACTAGTAACTATTTTCCACGTCTAGCTTGCTAAGCTGAGATCTCGATCTGGCAGGGACGAAAGGACAACTTAGTAACAGGCAAAAGGCTTGTCAACAAGACAGAGCAGCAGACAGCTTAGCATTCAGGACCTCTATTCATAGCAGCTGAATTTGAGGGCAGGGTCAGGGGCAAACACTGGGCCTAGCACACACCTAACAGTGTTTCTCATGTTTCTATCTTGTGAGATCCTGTTTCCTTACAGATGTCTGCACCCCAGGGCTGGCTTCCCACCCTCATCTATGACCTCATTTTGCACGGACCCTGTTTGGACTCCTATAATCCTGGGATATGCAAATTCTATTGCTTCCCCTTGACCCATTACTGCTCTAGAAATTGCTGAAGGAGAAGGGCCTTGTTTTCACTGCTTTTGTTTCTTGAGAGCTTAGTATTTAGTAAATAATAAAAACACAATGGTGATAATCATAGCCCAATACAAACGATAACAAGTAGCAGCATTCATTGGATGTAACTGTGTCAGCCATTGTGTTGGTATTTAAAGTATACATACATACATACATACATACATACATATGCACACTTACAGAACACTTTCTAATTATTTACATACAGCAAGTACATATATGAAAACAGAGTTATTCTTATTGTGTTATTATTTCTTTTTTTAAAAAGAGATTTATTTATTTATCTATATGAGTGCTCTGTCTGCATGTATACCTGCATGCCAGAGAGGGCATCAGATCTCATTATAGATGGTTGTGAGCCACCAAGTGATTGCTGGGAATTGAACTCAGGACCTCTGGAAGAGCAGCCAGTGCTCTTAACCGCTGAGCCATCTCTCTAGCCCTTTGTTATTATTTCTGTTTGGTGCAACGAATGCGTCAGTTACACAGGATGCTGGTTCTAAGCTCAGCTTCTTGAGGTCACATTGCTTGCTTTAGAGCTCTGGTCCTAACACTTCCTAATTGTATGACCTTGGACACCTTAATGCTCTTTAACACAGGTGTTTGCACCTGTGGCATAGCAGCAATAACTATATTCATCCAGTAGTTGTTGCTAGGCTCAACTGAGATAGCATACATACAGGAAGAAAGGATGTAGCTCACTGTCTGTCATTCTTCCCACTTGAGTTGACAATGGTTGGACCTTAGTGATTAGCATGAATGAGCAGTGACGGAAAGTTATAATTTACAGACAGACAGTGTACATCTCCCCATTGTTCTCTAAGAGTCGGTTCCTCACCCCATTTACAGTCTATGGAAAGTAAGCAGTACAGAGTCTGAGTATGTTTGGTAAATAAATTTAAGGAGAACTGAGCTACTCAGTATTCCACTGAGACAAACCGCCAGAATGTGATGAGTTCAAAGGGAGAAAGTGGAGGTGTTCAAGGATGGAGATCCATGGCTGCCATGCAGTAGGAGGGAGTGGTGGGTAGGAAGGTAGGGCTGCACCTCTCAAACTGCCTGACTCCCCTAAGAACTCAGTTCTGGCGGGGGGGGGGGCAGAGCAGGTGTCTAGAGGCAGCGAGGTAGACTAACACTAGAGCTCTCTGGCTAGTGTCCACCTGTAGTCCAGAGTCTTTAGAAGGTTAACCCTTGCCTGACAGGAAGTAGGAGGATTGACTATTACTTTACAAAAACAGATTCTGATGGAACCCCAAGGTTCAATGATTAGTTAAGGATACGGTGATTTAGGATTACTGTGCTATTTGGTTGAGTTAAGAAATTTGAGCTGGAATAAGTGTATAGGGAGGAGAAGAGAAGAGAGAGAAGATGAGAGAGGAAGAGAGAGAAAGATAAAAGAGAGAGTGAAGAGAAGAGAGGAGAGGAGAGGCAGAAGAAGAAGAGGTGGTGGGGAAGGGGTTAAGGGGTATGGTCAAGGGATAACTTAAAGATCCATTTATTTTTATCTTATGTGCATGTGTGTTTTGCCTGCATGTATATCTGTGAACCACATGTGTGCAGAGCCAATGGAAGCCACAAGAGACCATTGGATCACCTGGAACTGGACTTACAGACAGTTGTGAGCCACTTGTGGGCACTGGGATTTGAACCCCAGACCTTGGGAGGGCAGCCTGTGCTTTTAAATGCTGAGCCACTTCTGCAGCACCAAGAGATTAACTTAAAGGAAAACCTGCCAGTGAGGGGGAAAAAGCTTGGGAATCTTTTAAAAGAGAAGTAGTGGAGGCCCAGGCTGGACTCGAACCCACATCCGACTGCCCCATTTGCCCATTTTTCTTGCTTCCGGATGTTAGAAGCTCATCATTTGCTCTTTTTGATTTTAAAGTTGCTGCATCCTAAGCCTTCTCCTGATCGTTCCCTGGCAGTGGAGGGAGAAGGCAGCTTCCCTGAGGAAGAGGGACAGAGAAGTGAAGCCTTTCTGAGCCTCGTTCAGGCAGCCCAGGACCTTTCACAACAAGCTCTCAGGCCCTGGCACTGCAGATGAGGGAGTTACCTGCTCCTGTAGGAAGTCAGGTTTTTGAAAGCCTTTTCAAGCCAGGTAGTTTTGTTCATTCTCTCTCTCTCTCTCTAAATATTTTTTAAATGTGTGTGTGTGTGTGTGTGTGTGTGTGTGCGCGCGCGCGCGCGCGCGCAGGTGCCCTCAGAGACCAGAAGAGAGTGTCAGATTCCCTAGAGCTGGAGTTACAAGGGGTTGTGAGTGGCCCCATGTGTATGTGCTGTGAATGGAACTCAGGTCATCTGCAAAGAGCAGCAAGTGCTCCTAACCACTGAGCCACCTATCCAGGCCTTAATCATTCTCTTATTACACTTAGAGCTAGTTTCTCAGAGAAAAAGAATTGTTTTTTTTTTCCATTGTCATTGTGCAGACCAGGAAATAAAGGCTCAAAAGATTACACATCATACCTACAACCCTATAACTCCAGTTTACTCCAACCTGTCTGGCTAGATTCTGCACCCAGCTACGCTGCCAGGGCTACTCCCTATGGCTTCCTCTGGAGATGATTCTTAAGTGTAAGGAAGAGCATTCCGAGCTTGCTGCCTGCTATACCCCAAACAGATCATGAATCGGAGTAAGAGCTTATTTACATGTTTAGGTCTCTGCCCTCCTGCCTTCAGGTGACTGTAATGGTACCCACTGTAGAGGGCTCCAGTGACAGCGGCATCGGTGAGTTTCTAAGCCATGATCTTTGTTTGGAATGGGACATGGTCAGACTTCCCACTGCGTTCTGTTTTGTTTTGTTTTTGACTGTAAGGAACAGAAATTTCAAGTCTGAAGGGTGGTGGCTACATATTGAATTCGACCTAAAGCCTCCTCATCCTAAATCCCCTCCTGCAGTGAGATTCAGGGACAACTAACTGCTCTGTTTTACCCATTCTCCTTCTCCACTCACAACGGGGTGGATGGAGTCTTATTGGTAATTGATTCAAAATGGAACAGCTTAGGAAGGTATCAGTTGCAGCGACAGGCAATTCCCGCGATCCTAAGTACTGTTGATTTTCTCAAACTCAGCAATCACAGCTGAAATCCCTTTGCCATGGATTGAATTTACAAAGGAAGAGATTCTGATTTCCACAGTGGCTTCTTTTTAATGCCAGAGGATTAGGAAACAGCCTTGAGGACCCACTGCAAGTACACCCACTCTTCCAGTCATGGCTTTAACTTTAACCTCTCAGTGACTGCTCTGATTCATTTGTTTGTAACAGCTCTATTTCGAACAGCCTCATTTGCTACGAGGTCTGTTTCTCACAGGGATCTGTCATCCCAATAAATACTTACATTCACACTGTTTCTCCTTTCCTGCTGTAACTGGATGAGATGCCTGCAAAGAACTTATCAAGGGTGTTTCTTCTTCTTCTTCTTCTTCTTCTTCTTCTTCTTCTTCTTCTTCTTCTTCTTCTTCTTCTTCTTCTTCTTCTTCTTCTTCTTTTTCTTCTTCTTCTTCTCCTCCTCCTCCTCCTCCTCCTCCTCCTCCTCCT
>CABHPH010125250.1:0-18282 GCA_902168325.1 Peromyscus nudipes
TTTTTTTTCTTTTCAAAATTATTGTGACACCACTCCTATTCATGTGTTCCTGCCTTTCAATCTACATTAAATCCTTTGGATTTTTTTTTAAATTTCATGCACATTTTGATGATATTTATTCTCCCTCCCTAACTCTTCCCAAATCCGTCTTCCCTTTCTATCTACTCAACTTTGTTTCTTTTTGTTTTCCAGGAAGACCAGTTTGTGCTGCTCAAATATTCTTGGATGTGTGACCTTCTACTGGAAGGCCGTTAATTTACAATGGGCTACACTCTTAGCGAAAACTGACTCTCTTTCTCCCTGAAGGCGACAATTGCCACTATCTCCCACAGCTAGGAGTATTATTTTGTGCCCAACTTCCATCTCCATGCTGAGATTTGCTCTGACTTGGGCTTGCACTTGTGTTGTGTAGGTTCTCACAACCACAGCAAGTTCATTTGTACAACTGCCCTGAAGTGTCTAGAAGGCACTCTTGTAGTCATCCACATTCTCTCTTACACTGTTTCTGCACTTTCTTCCACAATGGTCCCCGAGCCTTCGGAGGAGGGGCTGTGATATGTACATTCCACTTAGGGAATTCTTCAGTCTCTGCGTCTTATCCAGGTGTGGTTCTCTGTGTTAATCACTATCTACTGCAAATAGAAGCTTCTCTCATTAGGGTTGAGAGATGCATTACAACATGGGTATAAATAATAAGTAATTTGGAGCCAGGTAAATGGAATACTATTCACCTTTTATGAAAAAAAAATGACAGTAAAAGCTTTTTAAAATATACAGAGCAATTACCAGCAGAAGTGTTAAGTTTGGACTTGTGAATAAATTGTTTTTCAATTTGCTTTATCCAATAGATTGCTCGTATTAGAGATACCTGGTTGTACATATGTGGTCTTCTGGCTTACTGAGTTGCCTCTGAATTGATCCTCAAGCTGATCTTGTGAAAATGACCATTTAGTTTATCTTTCTGCTTTGCCATATAATTTCAGGTTTATAACTTGTACCTTGGCTTGGTTGATTTTATATGACTGTATTTATGCAAATGCATTCTTCTGAAATGAATGCTGATTATACTTCCATTTGCTATTTTCCATCTTGCCATTATGCCTCGACCAGCATTGTTTCTTATGGTCCACATTACTTATATCTGGATGTAGTGCCACTACTTTGATTTATGTTTTAAATATTCATTTATTTTTTTCTGAAAGTAAATGTAATACTATCTTTTTGTGATGATCAAGTGATCGACAGATATATTGTGATCAGGAAAATAACATAACAATGATATTATTTTACATTTTTATGACATACTTTACCTATATTGCTACATGTAAATTACATTTCATATAAGCTCAGAGAAGTTAGCTGATTCATTCAGGATCATAGAGACACAATTTTAACTTCAGAGTCCTTGTTATTAATTGTTATGGTTCAAATATGTAATGTCCCCCAAAGGTAATTTGTTAGAATTTTACCTCCTATTTGTGTTATTGAGAGGTAGATATTATCATGAGATCATTAACTTAATTAATGATGTGGAATTAATACACTGATATAGTCATTTTGAATGGGCTATATTGAGGTGATCTGACTGGAAGAAGTTCTTGGAGGGATTTCTTTTATTGAAAATAGATTCTTCAACCATGCACTATATTCTGATCACTACTTCCAGCTCCTTCACTTCCCTGTCCCTGTTTCCACTGAGAAAAGAACAGGGCTCCAAGAGACAGCAACCAAACAAAGAGGCCAGACAAGGAATCCCGACAGGAGGAAGAGTCCCAAATGCAGGCAAAAGAGTCATAAACACACTTGCTCCCACTATTAAGAGTCCCACAAAAACACCAAGCTAACAGCCATAACATATATGCTAAGAATCTGGTGCTGACCTGTGCAGGCCCTGTGCTTGCGGCTTCAGTGTTTGTGAGCCCTGCTTAGTTGATTCAGTGGACCATGTTCTCCTAGGGTCCTCCATCCCCTCTAACTCCTGAATAATTTCCTTCCCCGTTCTTCTGCAGGGTTCCCCAAGCTCTGAGGGGAGGGATCCAATGGAAACCTCCAATTTAGACTTTCCACAAAATGTTTCGCTTTGAGTCTCTGCATCTGCTCCTATCAGCTTGCTGGAGGAAGCATCTCTGTTGATGTTTAGGCTAGGCAGAAATTTATGAGTGTATGAGTATAGCATAATATCATTAGGAATCATTTCATTGATTATTTTCTACCCTAGGTTTCTGAGCTATCGAGTCTTCTTTCCTGGTCATCCAGGCAGTGTGCCACATAGGATCCCTTTCATGACTTCGGCCTCAAATTAGGTAAGTCATTGGCCACTCTCACAAGTTCTACACCAGCACTTCCCGAGCACTTTCAGGCAGGGTAGATTGTAGGTAAAAAGTTTTGTGGCTTCAATGGTGTCCCAGTCCCATCACTGGAAGCCTTACCTGGTTACAGAAGATGGCCAGTTCAGGCTCCATGTTCCCCATAACTAGGAGTCCTCACTAAGGTCCCCCTCAAAGATTCCAGGTAACTCCACTTTCCACTGCACTAGGTGTCCACATCATCCCCTAAATGCTCGCTAATTCCAGTTTTCTCTCCCTCTACTCTTTCCCTCTGTACCCGTGACACCTCATCCCTCATTCCCATCCCCACCCACAATATACATTCTATTTCCCCTTCCCAAGGAGATTGATGCATTCCCCACTTAGAGTCCTTGTTACTTAGCTTCTCTGGGTCTGTGGATTGTAGCATGATTATCATTTACTTAATAACTAATATCCACTTATGAGTACCTACCATGTTTGTCTTTCTGGATCTGGATTACCTGACTCAGGACAATTTTTCTAGTTCCATCCATTTGCCTGCAAATTTCATGATGTCATTGTTTTTAACGGATGATTAATATTCCATTATGTAAATGTACCACATTTTCTTTATCCATTCTTTTGTTGAGGGACACTTAGATTATTTCCAGTTTTTGGCTATTATAAATAAAGCTGCTACGAACATAGTTGAGCAAGTGTCCTTGTGGTATGACGGAGTATCCTTTGAGTATATGTCTAAGAGTGGTATTGCTGGTTCTAGAGGTAGCTTGGTTTCCAGTTTCCTGAGGAAGCTCCGTATTGATTTCCATAGTGGTTGTACAAGTTTGCATTCCCACCAGCAATGGAGAAGTGTTCCCCTTGCTTCACATCCTCCACAGTATGAGCTGTCACTTGTGTTTTCGATCTTATCCTTTCTGACATATGTAAGATAGAATCCCAGAATCATTTGACTTGCATTTTCCTGATTGCTAAGGATGCTGAACATTTCTTTAAGTATTTCTCAGCCATTTGAGATTACTCTAAAGAATTCTCTGTTTAGGTCTGTACCCCATTTTTAAAAATTGGATTGGTTGATTAGTTGATGTCTAGTTTCTTGAGCTCTTTATATATTTTCGATATTAGCCCTCTATTGGATGTGGAATTGGTGAAAATCTTTTCCCATTCTGTAGGCTGCCACTTTGTCTGATTGATGGTAGGTATCCTTTGCCTTACACAAGCTTTTCAGTTTCATGAGGTCCCATTTATTGATAGTTGTTCTTGAGTGTCTGTGCAATTGGTATTCTGTTCTGGAACTTGGCTTCTGTGCCAATGCATTCAAGGCTATTCTCCAACTTTTTCTTCTATCAGGTTCAGTATATCTGGTTTTATGTTGAGGTCTTCAATCCACTTGTACTTGAGTTTTGTGCAGAATGATAAATATGGATCTATTTACGTTCTTCTGCATGTAGACATCCAGTAGGACCAGCACCATTTGTTGAAGATTCTGTCATTTTTCCATTGTGTATTTCTGGCTTCTTTATTAAAAATCAGATGTCCATGGGTGTGTGGATTTATGTCTGGGTGTTCAATTCAATTTCATTGATCAACATGTCTGTTTTTATGCCAATACCATGTGTTTTTTTTTATTACTGTAACTCTGTAGCTCAGCTTGAAATCAAGGATGGTGATACCCATGGAAGTTCTTTTATTGTTCACAATAGTTTTAGCTATCCTGGGTTTTTTGTTTTTTCATATGAAGTTTAGTATTGTTATTTCAAGGCTTGTAAAGAATTGTGCTGGAATTTTGATGGAGATTGCAATGAATCTGTAAATTGCTTTTGATAAGATGGCCATTTTTACTATGTTGATCTTACTGATCCATAAACATAGGAGATCTCATGGACTAAATTTTCAATAGCAAGAACATGTGTTACCAAATTATCATATTGCACAAAGTAATTGGCTAGGGAAGGTCAGTTTACCTCACTGTCATAGTGAATATGCAAGCCATACCTTATCACCAGAACACTCTACTATTCCTCAGTTATATTTTAAAGAAAATTATGGTTCCAGACTTATTTGCTGATTGTCTATACTTTTTCTGGGTCAATTGCTTTATAGTTCCAATCAAATGATATTTTTATTTGAAGTCACCATGATGTCTGGGCCACATTTGTTTCTTCTTTCTCTTAGCCTGTCATTGATATACACAGGTATAATCTTGTGTTATGAATAAACTAGTCTGTGTGGCTGAGGAAGTGGTAGAAGTGGATTTTCCTCTAGACTTGAGTTATGGCGTCTGGCAGAAGGCTTATTTGGCATCAAGTTCTTAGACAAGTATGCACCCAGCAATTTATTGCTAACTGTATGGAAAACTGACATGGTTTAGTTATCCACCTTCAATTAAGTCTGTATTTTCCTTCAGCCTAAAGGAATTATGGCATCCTCATATTTTTACTGACTTGAAAAGGAGAGAATTATCTTCATTTGCCAATATTTTTCTTCAAAAGAGCAGAGAAAAATGTGTTATAGCTACAAGTGGCCATGGACCTCCATTACTGAAAATTCTTTCTTTTGTGTTAAAATAATTGGTTGCTATGGCACCACCAAAGTTCATAATCTCCTTTCCAGCAAACACTGAGCCTATGTTATAATTCAGGGGCTCCTGTTAACACATCTAGTGCCCTGTTACTGGTACTTTAAACCCATCTGGTTGTTTTACCTCTAGGCTATGTTGACATATTTCTCAGATTTGAGTTGTGTGAATCTGTCTTTACTCACAATATAATATTAATTATACATGTAATAGTTTTCTATCTTTCCATTTCTCTATGCTTTTCCTAATTCCAGAAATGAATTTATATAACTTAATCCATAATACAGTAAAACAAAAGAGAAGAAAACTAACAAGCATCATATGTTATAGTAAAACTCAATTTAGAACTTGTATACTTGCACTTTTCTAATGCTGATATAGTCACACAAGTTTTAGTTATATATAGAGATGCTTAGTCTCCTTCCTACAGATCCAGTTTAAGATTGTATAGTTTTACATTTTTTATCAGTTTTATTGATGTGTATGAGCATCCATGTTTCTGAGTGGATGTGTGTACAGGTGCCCACAGAGGCCTGGAGAGAATGTCAGATCACCTTGAGCTGGAGTTAGAGTCCTTTGTGGGCTACTGAATGTGTTTGTTGGGACTGAAAAACTCTCCAGGCCCTCAGAATCTACAGCTTAATAAGTTTCATCAAGTGACTGGCATGCATATGAAAGTTTGAAAAGGACTGATCTATATAGAATGCTACAGTTTGTGGATTACAACATGTGTAAATTTTCTGTGGCACATATATTTCCTATTATGTAAGTTGTTCTGACAGGTTCTGAGCCAGGTGAGGTAATATTTTGTGTATGCCATTTTTTAAAAGCCTTTCCACATCTAAAGAACAAAAGTACAATAACGAGTATAGTTAAGGGCCAATGAAGTTTCTTGACACTTTTCAAGTTTTAGTTTATTATTAAGGTGACAATTATTTTTTTAAACTGCAAAGTTAGAAAGCAACCTAGTTGCCAACTAATTACAAAGGCAACATTCCCTTGTGCCTACAATAAACTAAAATAATACACCAATTTGTTCCTTTCAAGTGTTATTTGTGAAACGAGCGATCCCAAAATGTATGTAACTCTTTGATGTGAACCCTCAGATTTTTAATTGTCAATTATTTGATAGGTGGATCTGCTTTTCTTTTTCACAGAAGTTTTATTAGAATGTAACCATGTAAATGAACCCCTAGAGTCTGCTCATGTATTTCTTTGGGGACTGAAACCATTCCCAAATGAAGCTTTTTCTGTCACACTCTGTCCTTGAAGGAGTAACAGAGTATGTTGCGACATTCCATGTTAGTGCTAAGTGAACTAAACCTGTTCACTCTCCTGACAGATGTGTTCTATTTACTATCAAGGGCCAGGGTGTGGAAGCGTGAATACATATGGCTTATGCTTAGGAGCATTACTATATTAACAAGGTCTCTTTATATCACAGTGGTAGCATAATTTCAGTATAAAGGTGAGCATATGGTAGATGTGTGTATAGAGATTGAGATGTGAGATAGAGGCAGAGAGAAAGGAAAGAGGGAGTCTTTCTTATGGATCGCCCATTAGTAACTATCCTGTTTCTTGGATTATGTTTAATATCTAATTAAATTAGCTTCTATTTTTATTATGGTATCCAAAAAAAGAGTTGTCTTATTAGCTTCAAGTCACATGAGTACTCTTTTCTTTAACTTTTTATTGATTCTTTGTGGATTTCACATCATGTACCCCAATCCCATTCATTTCCCTGTCCTTTCTTCATATCCTCCCTCTGCGCTTGCAACCTATCCCAAATAAATTAAAATTTAAAAAAAACAAAAACAAACAAACAAACAAAAGTCTCAGTGTGGAAGCTGTAGTGTGACACGTTGAGTCACACAGTCTACCCTTTAGTCCATACGATTTTGCTTGTAAGTGTCTATTGCAATGAGTTGTTGGGAGGCCCTGCTGGCAGCTCTCTCCAAGCTTAGGGCAACATGGAGGACTTTCCCCTTCCCCCCCAGTGGAGGCTTCCTGCTCTCCACCTAGCCTTATTTGGAGAATGTCTCTAGGCCTGGATGCCTGACTTACCTCAAGTATGACCCTTGACACAGTTCCCTGCAGAAGATTTTCCCCTGATACCCATATGGTATTTAAACATTGTACTAAAAACTTCCACATAGGATAACTAAGACTTAGACTAGGAGCTTTATGATGGGATTGTACTGTTTAATGCAGATTAGGTTGTGCCCCAGAGACTGCCTTTATTTTTGAATAAGGTTGAGCTGTAACACTGAAGCAGCAACCTGGAAGGCTATTTCTGTCATACCACAGGCTGGACAAGGCCCTGCTTGTCACTTCTGGTCTCTCTGCTCTTATGACCCAGTGGCCAATGGACCACAAAGAAAGAAGGGACCTGCAGCAAGTCATTTGAGGCCTCTGGCTTTTGCTACACCTTCTGTTCTGGGCCTACCCTGGGGCTCCTCTTGAATATCCTGTTGTTGCCTGTGTCATGGATTTCCTACAGCTTTGCATCCAGGAGTTCATAACTGAGGTGAATGTTGGGGTGGACCAACACATAGCCCTGATTCTGGGCCTGGGTGGTAGCTGGGTTGGTCATCCTGCCAGCTTTCTCTCATTGTCACCACCAGGGTGAGTTCTCCAGCATGGTCCCGGCTCTCTCACAAAATGCAGCATGCAGCAAGGATCAGGGCCAGTTCTCTTGCTCTCATGACCTTGGTGCCAGATCTCTGCACCCCCACCACTAGGGCCAGCTCTACTCTGTTGATCAGGTGAGGTGCTGGGTCCCCTCTCCCAAGTGCTACAGTTGGTGAAGCACAGGGCCAGTTCTCCCATTCTCATGCCCCCAGGCCAGCTGTCTCATCTGCCACGGGGGGGGGGGGGGGGGGGGCAGTCATCTTTCCTTCCCCCATGCCGCCAAATGGCTGATGAGGTAAGTTGTGGTCAGCTCTCCTGCTCTCCTGCCCTCATGGCTGGTTCACCTGCATCCCTACCAATAGGGTCAGCTCCACTGTGCTGCCCAGGTGAGGTGCAGGGTCCCCTCTTCTGTGTGCTGCAGCCAGTGAGGGGCAGGGCCAACTCTACCACTCACATGAGTGCTCTTAACTAATATGCAAACCATCACAGAACGAGTTGGTGGAGAAAAGACCCTATAAATATGCTTTTCCATAAAATCAACAAAAACACTAGACAAATACTTCAGAGTTAGTAACCATAGGTAGAAAATTTATGAAGATGACCAAATCTTGGGCAAGGAAATCCAGGTTTGTAAAGATTTGCTTAACCCTTGATGCAGCTCCTCCTTTACTGCTGCTTCAGAGTAAAACCCAGAAACCTCAGGAATGTTATTGGTGTGAGAATCAGATGGCTTTCAATTGTAGAACCCTTCAAAAGTCCATTTTCAAAGACCATTCCCATTTCTACCGTGCTGGAATTATTTGACCTGTCTTGCACCTCCCTAAAGAATACCCACTCCTTGTGGGGTATAATTAGTAGAACTAACTCTGAATGAACTCTCTACAGAAATCCCATCCCTTGTGCATTTGCCAAAAAGATGATAGTGAAAAAATTTAACCTTATTGTTATATGAAATGACAATACTAATTGAGGAAATAGCTAAGAAGAAAATTTTAGAGAATTGTATGGGGAATAAAATATTTTCCCAAATTAAAAAGATGTAAATAATTATTTTTAGAGAAATCTTATCCCTTGTTTATTTTCCAAAAAGATGATAGTGAAAAAAATTAACCTTATTGTTATATGAAATAGCAATACTAATTGACAAAGAAACAGTTAAGAAGAAAATTTTAGAGAATTGTATGGGGAATAAGATAGTTTCCCAAATTAAAAAGATGTAAATAATTATCTACTTTATTTTATGTGTGTAAGTGTTTAGTCTCCATGCATGTTTGGGCACCATGTGCTTTTCTGGTTCTCATGGAGGCCAGAAGGAAAAGTGTGTCAGATCCCTTCAATCTGGAGTGACACATAGTTATAAACCATGATGCAGTTCTGGGTTCTCTTAATAGTAACAAGGGCAGCTGGATGTGGTTGAAAATACATTTAATCTCAGCACTCAAGATCCAGAGGCAGGCAAACCTCTAAGTTGAGGATAGTCTCGTCTACAGAGCGAGTTCCAGAACAGCCAGGGCTACACAGAGAAATCCTGTCCTGAAAATCAAAACCAAACCAAAAAGAGTAACAAGTGCCCTTAACTTCTGATTCATCTATCTCACTCCCAAGCTCCTCAATTTTTCATATTTATCTATTTATCATTTGTTTATTTGTGTGTGTGTGTGTGTGTGTGTGTGTGTGTGTGTGTGTGTTGGCATGCAGTAGGTGGCTATCAACCCAAAAGTCTATGGGTAGCACAAATTGGAATTGATGAGATTTTACAAAATGATGACACAAAGTTGGGTGGTTAAGAAAGGAGGTGAGCCGGGCGGTGGTACCACACACCTTTAATCCCAGCACTTGGGAGGCAGAGGCAGGCAGATCTCTGTGAGTTTGAGTTCAAAGCCAGCCTGGTCTACAGAGTGAGTTCCAGGAAAGGCACAAAGCTACACAGATAAACCCTGTCTCAAAAAAAAAAAAAAAAAAAAAAAAAAGAAAAGAAAAGAGGTGAAGCAGACAGTGGTGGTGCACGCCTATAATCCTAGCTCTCAGGAGGCAGAGGCAGAGGCAGAGGCAGGCATATCGTGAGTTTGAGGCCATCCTGGTCTACAAAGTGAGTTCCTGGATGGCCATGGCAGGTACACAGAGAAACCCCTGTCTTGAGAAACAAAACAAAAAGCAAAAATAAAAATAAAAATAAAAAAAGAAAGGAAGGAAGGTGAATCTTGGAGAGAAGGGTCTGGGGTTGAAGATGATCAAAATATGTCATGTGAAATTCTCAATTAATATAAAATGTTGTTAAAAACATTATAAATGAGAGTATTGGTTAAAATAGTTATAGAGCTTAATTCTGCTTTCCAAGTTTACATCTTCAAGTATCTACGTCTTACATCATTTTTTCAAATGCATCTTTTACCTAATAGAACTAGGTCCTCAAGTGATGAATTTATCATGTACAGTTAAACCTAGTAAATAAATATAACAATTGGTTTTCTTTTCACAGATGATTTAGAAGTATTCATAATTCATAATTGCTTTAATCTGTAAAGTGTGTACATAAAACTAAAAATGAATATTTATAAAGAAAAATACACCATATCCTTGGTGGCTTTGTACATTTATATTTTAGGTTTTGGTCTGCCTCCTTTTATTCCTTTTCTAACTGTCCAGTCACCCTGTGACTGCTGAGACTAAGATATTACCACCTATACCAGAGGGCCTTTCTAGTTTCAAATTCTTTTATACATGTGTCCCTGGTAAACAGTGAGAAGACACATTATTGAAAGCAAGCAGAAAACCAAATGTCCAGTGGAAGAATGTCTTCATCCTCTAATAGATGAGCAGCTAAGATGCCCAAGCCAAACTGAGTTAACCTTTCCCTGCTTCACTGTTTGTCACGTCACAGGTCTGCTTGTGTTTACACGGGAGAACTATGCTTAAATAATTTTAGTTATTTATTTGCTTGCTTATTTATTTATTTACTCTCTCTCTCTCTCTCTCTCTCTCTCTCTCTCTCTCTCTCTGTGTGTGTGTGTGTGTGTGTGTGTGTGTGTGTGTGCAGGTGTGCCATAGTGCTTACTGGAGATTAGAGGACAACTTGTGGATGTTGTCTCCTTTCACTATTGGGTTTCAGGGATCAACTTCATATACTTGGGCTTATCGCTCAATGCAAAACATTTTGTAGGTCTTGAGAAGAATTTTTACTTAATCAAAACAAAAATCACATGGCACGAAAAGAATCACTCCAAAGTAGAGTAAAATTCTTTGGTACAATAGTACATGCTAAATACTATACAACCATAAGCTACATGCTGTTTGATACAATGCATCACTCCAATAGAAAACTTGGGTCATTAATTACTTATACCTCACTATCTTTTGCAAGAAAGCCCTTGTAACCTTCAATCCACTTGCTTTCTCCATAGAGCTACATGTCCTGATTATTTCATATAAATTAAACCATGTAATTTGTGACCTTTTCTATTTGGCTTCTCTGAATTAATATTATGTATTTGAGGCCCATTCACATTTTCAATCCATTCCCGTACTCATTTTCATGTCACTAGTGTCCCATTGCCTTTTCCTCCCATCCAACACCTTCTTTCCCCCTCTTACTTTCTCTTTTAGTTTCAGAACCTCTGTTCATGCTGCCCCCACTAGCATATAAGATATACACATTATAAGCTAAGCTCCATATGTGTACAACAGAATAAAATGTCATTGCTTATCTGTACCATTCATTATTCTGTTGATGGACATCTAGGCTGTTTCCACTTCCCTACTATAGTGAATACTGCACCAATATACATGGATGTACAAGTATTTCTGTGGTGGGATATAGAGACCTTAGAAGTGGCATAGCTGGTTCATATAGTAGTTTTATTTTTGGGTTTTTGAGAAATTTTCTTACAGACTGCTATCATAACTGGACTAGTTTACCATCCTACCACCATTGAATACTGGTTACCTTTTGCATTACCACTTGTTATCCTTTATTTTCTTTGTTTGTGCTGAGTTAGACTTGGGTGTTAGTGAGCCATAAAGCACTTTTAATTTCCATGTCTCTAAAGGCTAAGGATGTTGATGAATACTTTAAAAATATACCTATTGGTTATTTTTTCTTCTTTTGAGAGCTGCCAACACTAACACAAACAAGTAAATAAAAAATTTGAGAAGCGTTTTCAAAATATTCAAAACATAAATTTGAAACTATAATATTTAAAAATTTAGAATTGTAAGTATTATATAATTTGCTTATTTGTTTTTTCAAGACATGGTTTCTTTGTGTAGCCCTGCTGTCCTGGAACACTCTATACACCAGACTGGTCTCAAACTCAGAGATTTGTCTGCCTCTGCCTCCCCAGTGCTGGGCTTAAAGGCATGTACAACCACATCCAGTTATATTTTAGATCTCATCCATTTCCTGAATTGGTAATATATGATTTGTAATATATCCATCTTCATTTGCAATTTTAAATATTAACGAATTCAATATAAATCAAGTTTTATGTTAAAAATAGAAAGTTTTATGCCTGAACAAGTTCTCTGTGTATCTCTTAGACATATGGAGCAAAGAGAGACAATTTCTACATTTTCAAAAGTATTTATTTATTTATTTTTATGTGTATGGGTGTTTTGCCTGCAGGTGTATGTCTGTGCCCCACATGTTTGTCTGGTACCCAAGGAAGCCAGAATAGGGTATTGGAACCTCTGAAACTGGAATTACAGATGGTTGTAAGCCCTCTATTGGTGTTGGGAATCATATATAGGTCCTCTGGAAATGCAGTGGATGTTCTTAACTGCTGAGCCATCCTAGCTTTTAATAATACACATTCAAGTAAGATTTTATACATACCTCTTTTGTATAGGTCATTTGTTCATAATTTATGATAGTAATGATGAGTAGAAATAGAAGCATAATGATATACTTGGCTATAAAACACTTTTTATTCAGTACAATTTTCCCTAAGAAACACACCATTACCTTTAAGTGGCACATACAATTCTGGAAATCAGACAGAATGGCCTTTGAACCAGTTTCACTCACACAGGCACGTGTTTGACATGGTTGCGTTTACTGCTTTTGAAAGGGTTATTACAGTGCCCTAAATCAGGCGCATCTGTAGCTACTAAAAGCTTTCTGTGTTCTGCTATGTCATTGATCCCAGAAGGAAGATTTCTTCAAGTCATTCTCACTTCACTGGGTTTCCACTGTGGTAGAGTTAAATTTTTCACACATTCTAATTTGGGGCTATTAGGATGTTCAAGTTATGCATGCAACCTGTACTATGTAGCCAACCTAAATCCTTCTTGCTTAACTGTTCCAAAGTTGTATGTAGGAAGAAAAGATCTTCAACCTATGACTCTGCTTCTGTTTGCAGTGTGGATTGTAGGGTGGTTCACAGGACAGAACTCTTATATTTAACCCATAGAAAACTCACAAAGTGCTCCTTGGTTCTTTAAGTAGGTGGGAACAAAGGTGGTTTTATTTCAGTCCTAATTGATTCAAAATTTATGATTCAATATTCTTAATATTGAGAGAATTCCAATGATTTTTCTCCCAGCTCTTGAGATGACCAAAGTCTAAGGAGAAAAGATTTGTTTGGGTTATGCTTTGACTTTCTTTATAAACAGACTGTGAGCCAAAGAAAGGAAAGAAGAGATTTTTATCCTGGCAGTGGGAAAAGGAAATGCTTCAACATTCCCCAGGACTGTGAGATGCAAGAATGTCTAGACGACTCTTTCAGGAAATGGGAAAATAAGTCTTTGGTCAGCTTTGTATTATGTGTCTTGTTGGCTGCAGTGTGCAGGGAAGAAAGATAAGAAGCAGGCAAGGTAGGAAATAATAATCCAGCCATAAAATGAGGGACATCAGCAGTTATGATCTCAATAATTCAAGCTAAAATGAAAGATGAAAAATAAATACTCTTAAAAATAAACAGGTTTTATTTTGGGACCCTTAGAGTATATCCCCACAATTCCTTAAAGTTGAACGACAAATATACAGAGAAGTTTTATTTTTAGCTCATCATTTTGGGAGCAGAATTGTTTCTACCAGCTAGAAATTGATAAGCTCTTTCAAATGCAGTCAGCCTTAATGCTTTAGGGACCAATTAATTAAAATTAGACCTTCTCAGCCCTATCTAGCTTTATGGTTGCTTTCATATTTCCTCCAGTGACTTTTGGTTCAATTACACAGTGGAACTTTTCTTGGAGACTTGCTTCTGTATTACAGCTGCCTTTTGAGTACTTGGGTCATTTACTGGATTTATAAGAAAGTACTTGGCTATTTGTGTAAAACTTAGGTGCCTAAAAAATAAATTTAGAGACCAAAATTAGTTCCCAATTTCTTTTGAGTAAAATAGTATTTAAGTTACCAAGCACTGTGATTCTCATACTCTAAATGGGCCTGGAAATCACTTAAGATCCATGGAACTCATCCTAGACTTTGTAATCCACAATAGAAGTAATGTGTGAAAAGCTCACCCAGGGCATCCAATGCATATTGTTAAGAACTTCATGAATAAACAGTCCTTAGCCTTGCAGATGTCTTACCTTAATCTTGTTTCCAGAGGTTTTTGTAGAATTTTGAGTAGTCCACTGTAGTGTGTGTGTGTGTGTGTGTGTGTGTGTGTGTGTCTTTGTGTGTTTGAATCTCTGTGTGTGCATGTGTGTAGCAAACACCAAGAGTTTTGTTAATCTCTTTGAAATGGACCCTTGTGCTAGGTCACCCTTAGAAGCATTAGGGTAGTATAACTGTATAGGAGTTTTGGTATAAAAATAGAAATTTGATCAAATGTTCCCCACTCTGAGGCTGAGGATCATCATGCAAGAGAAGATGAAAACAATGTTAGGGCCTGAGTAAGTAGTAGTATGTTGTACAATCCTGTCTTCTGGAAATGACAAGGCCATTGCTCTTTTGAACTCCCACCAGCTGAGATTATATGCACAAGATCTGCCTAAGATGAGCCTCACACCATTCTTTCATAGCTATTAAAGGGGATCATTGGGCCCTACCCTTTCCTGGGGGAGGGATTGTCAGTTAATGGTTGGTGGAGGAGATATTTTCTACAGTGGTATAGCCCTTCAACCATGCTCCTGTGAGTAGCCTTAATTCATCTCGTTGGATCAACAAAAAGAAACAGATGGAAGGATAAGGGGGGCCAGTTTGGAAGAGGAAGGAGGTGAAGTAAGAGTGATAGGGCCACAGGAGAGAGTAATGGTGGATGAAAATGATCAAAATGCATACATGAAAGTATAATGAATAATATAAGATTGTAAAATTTTAACATCTAAGTATTAAACTTTTTCAAGCATTGAAGAAGTGATTGTTATTTGACATCTTCTCTGTGTTTTCATTGTCCTAAAGTTATATCCCCTACCCCTGCTTTATTTGTCCGGAGTCCCAAATAGTCCTACCTGTGTGGTCCACAGCATTTAGCTCTGTTACATGAAATGAAATTGAGTAACTATGAATCAGGAGAGCAAAGTTTTTTCTTCTAACTTTCCTGATGACAGAATTATCAACTTTTATCGAATGGGAGGTAAGAGAGTCATTTGGTGACCTTGGAAGATACTTTAGAGACATCTCTTTTAAAACAAATGCCATATGGTCCTGGTATCCAATATGGAGGAGAAGGAGAATTTCTCTACCACTTTGGAAAGGTGCATGACATGCCTTTTCAGTGCTGACAGCACCCTGACTGGAAACTACTTCTTATGGTGACACCTGCCAGGGAAGCCCATACTACACAAACATCTGGGAGTTCGTTCTCAAATGTAAGACAGACTGTGATATTCTCCCCTCCCCGAGAACTGCTTGTTATAATCTGTTACTGAGCACTATCCCATGATGATTAATATATGTCTAGAATGGGTAACTAAGTTTTTTTATTTCAAGAGTTTGAACTGTTGCATCAGAATTCTAAGTAATTTTGAAATATGCTCAAAGGTACAGGTAGGTTTATAATATATTGACCATGTTTCATTATTCCCATGCTGGTATAGCATTTATGCTTGGGTCTGTTACATATTCCTAATGTGGGAACAAGTACTTCTCTGTCCATTTTCCTTTATGAGATATAAACATGGATGATGAACTGAAGCTTCAAATACCTTTGTGATTTTGATTCATAGTTCATTAGGGAGATCCTTGATGAATGTTGGAGTGCATTATGGGAAATAATCTCTTGTTCTGAGTCTTCTCACAAGTTTGTCACTGACAGATGTTCTTGTACTGACAAAGTGGCAAGTGAAACTGGAATGAGTGGGGCCAGTTTTCTATTTTTGGTAAGAAAAAAATAAATTGGTGAGCTAGGTATAATGGTACATGCCTGGGATTCCAGCACTTAGGGAAGGAAGCAGGAAGACTGGGAGTTGAAGGCTAGCCTTGGCTACGCAGTGTATTGAAGGACAGCTTGGGCTATTCAAGATTCTATCCAAGAAAAAGAAAAACATACACCAAATGTAATTGAAAAATATCTTTGAGTTCCCTTCAAGCTATATAATCATATGCATGTGCACAAGGATAGTCCCCATGGCTTTGAAACTCCTTTTTGCTGTATGTGACAAAACCACAGCCTCTCCCCTGCAGTTTTGTAAGTATCCTGTCACATGATCAGTCACAAGTAGTGGAATTAGTGATGAAGTGACTTCTTCAATAATTGTATGAGTTTACTGTTTTTCTTTTTTCTTTTTTTTAGTCATGTTCTGATGCTGAAGATCATCAAACTTTAGGCTTCATGTAGAATGGGTAAGTCCTGAATCACCAGATTACATTCAAAGCCCAGAATTTTATTTTCTCAGGCAAAGTGCAAGAAGTTCTTTTGTGTTTCCCATATTTTATCAAACTACCCACAGCTTTACTTATTTCTGATTGTGAACTGTGACACTCTTCTTTGTTATTTTTCAAAGTAGAGCAATTTCTGAGAGACTGTGTAAAGGATATTATGAGGCTAAAATCTTATAACAGGTAAATTAATCTCAACTTACTGATGTTATAAGACATATCAAATAAACCTCTTCATGAAATACATCATTCTGATGAGCTTGGAGAGAAATACAAAATGTAGTAGTGTGAAATATGAAGTATACAGAGCAGAGAAAAAGTTATGTTTGGATTTTGAATATTGGTACGTGGTTATTCTCTTTCAATTTTGCATGCTAATGGTGAGTAGATTTCCAAACAATACAAAATATGCATATAATGAATATGTATAATGTGGTATGGAATATCAAAACAACATGTAATTGTTGTCATTCTGTATGTATGGTTACAAAGCTGATTTCTGAGTCCAACAATCTTCTCTGCATTCTTTGCAGATCCTGCAAGTGAAGTACAAAGTGAAAATGTCATGGCCTATTCAAAGAAACAACAGAAAATAAGCCTGTTAAAAAGAGCCTGGGAGACCTTTTCAAGTAGTAGATCAATAACCTTAAGTTTTGATGGAAATTAGAATTTTTAAATAGCATTAAACCTTGAGGACTGACATGTGAGCCTTGTAGAAAAAAATTATAATGAGAATATGCAGCTGTGATGTAAATTTGATTTCATTATATTACTTTTACTGTTATTAGTGTGAGTGAGTGAGTGAGTGAGTGAGTGAGTGAGTGAGTGAGTTTGTGAGTGTGTGTGTGTGTTAAAAGAGAAAAACAAAGAATCTTAATCTTACAGGTTTCAAGAAAAGGAGCTCATCTATGATGGGCAAACTAAGAGTCTTTGCAAGTAAGGGGTCCTTCTCTTGGGCCTAGAACAGCATTTAATCCTGAATAATTGGTATAATTATTTCCATATTATAATTCCATACTCCAACACTTCATGATAATTCTTTGCCATGTATGCAAGCTTCATGGGCAGAAGCTTAGGATACCACATCCTTATTTGAGTTCATAGTCACTAAGCACCTGGAAGGATTTCAGTGAAGGATTCTGGGTTACCTTTACAGAAGAGCAATGCTGCTCAGTGAGTGCTATGGAATGAATTGCACGGCCAATTCTCATGAAGACACCCCAGTGAACTGTAGCTGCAGATGGGGTTCTTAGAAGAAAATGGAGTTTATATGAGGTCATGATGTGGGATTCTAGTGATGGGAATCAGTGCCCTTGTGAGAAGAAAGCAGAAACTTTCCTTCTCCTATTCCAGAAGTGGGAAAAGTAAATGTCTTCCTGGGAAGCTCTGCAGCCTGTGGTGCTGTTAGAGCAGCCCAAACTGAGATGGACAGGTCTAACCATTTAGGTTAGATAAGGAAGCTAATTTTGCCTCTGACCTGTTTCTGTGCATGGCTTTCTGTTTTCTCTCATAAAGTAGAGTTTGTGATGAAACTGTGTGGTTCACAAAATTAATTTAAAGTGGAGAGTATATTAGTTACTTACTATGTGTCCCCTTTTTATGGGGAAAGCCAGTTCTGACCACCTGAGCATGACTTGGTATCAGCATTTACTTGGCAGTGTTTGTTTTGAATTGCAGTGAGTTCAGGAAGAAACAAAAGGGCCTTGCAATCCCAGTTTTATTTTATAATTTATTTTATTTTATTTTACAATATAATTCAACTTTACATATCAGTCATAGATCACCCCGTTACCCCTCCTGCCACCCCGCCCCCCTCTCTCCGGCCCACCCCCCATTTCCATCTCCTCCAGGGCAAAGACTCCCCCAAGGATTGAGATCAACCTGGTGGACTCAGCCCAGGCAGGTCTAGTCCCCTCCTCCCAGGCTGAGCCAAGGGTCTCTACTAAGCCCCAGGTTTCAAACAGCCAATTCATGCACTGAGCACAGGACCCGATCCAACTGCC